>QJPP01000905.1:0-22030 GCA_003996215.1 Jaltomata sinuosa | reverse complement strand
TTAGCTTTATAAAGGATGTTTCTCCTTCATTTTAATTCAGAAAAATCATCAAAAGACTACAGAAAATAATAGGAAATACACCTAAATCCTCCATGGACTTGGATGCTTTCAATTCAGAAGTTTAATGGAAGTTGTTCTACATCGCAACTCATAGTCGTTCATATTGTTTTCTCATCAATTTCGGCTCCGTTTGTTGCAAATGCAAGAGGTAGCTTGTGCTGTTGATATTTCTCAAGTGTTATCATCCAATTTTTAGAAGGTAAGAGTTCTAAATCCTCTACTTATTATTTATTTGATCTTTAGAATCAATTCCGAGGAGGAACTTATTATTATTGACATGTTTGTCATATTTTCTTGTCGTATATTGTTACAGCTCGTGGTGGGTTCTTCTAACACCTTGTTCATCTTGGGATTGCAAAGATTTTGGATAATATAATCTTCCTCCTATGACCCTCCTTTGCAATTCCATGTTCTAGTATTATTTTATAGATTTCCTAGCCATGAAGTAGTATTTTAGATTTTGTGGCTTCGGGAAGCCCCTTTGTCTTATTGAGTTGGGTTGTTATTGTAGTATATTGGTAGGTTTAGAGTGCTGTGTAATGGAACTGTGAAAGGTTAAATGTTACTCTTACTAGGGAGTTATGCGTACGGATGGTTGTATTGAATATGGCGGCCTGAACGTATCGCCTTGAATTACTTTTCCTGCGGTGGAAGCTCTGCGGTAGACTCTTTGTGGAGATATCTTTCTGATAGCTTTTTATTGTGATTATTAGATATTGATTTGGTATAGATTATGATTTCATTTGTTGAGTTATAGAGGGATGATCATAGTGACGACTTTAATGCTTTATCAGTTATCTGTGGGTCATTCTTGCAGCATTGTTGATTCTAGTAATTATTGCATTACCTTGGTTGTTCATGCTTCATAGAGACGCATTTGGGGCTTCAGTTAAAAGGTATGTTAAGGCTTCCTTCTCAATTTCTAGCATGACCTAAAGGCTTAAGCTTGTTATATCTTGTATCACATCGATATTCAACTTATCGCTTTATTCTATTGAGTTTTCTACCATAACATGATAGTGACTACTTGCAACACTCTATTCCTTACTTAGTGGCCTAGAAACACATGTTATGATTGTGTTGAGGTCATTTGTTATTACTTGATATTGTCGTGATGTTTTTATCATCTAGCATCTGCCTATGAGCTTGTTTTGGCCTGAAACTGCAGGATTTTGGAGCCTACATTCTGGTTGCTATTACCGTGCCTTCAGGTCGGGTAGACCATACCTACGAGATGGGCAGGCCGTACCTATGGGGCAGCTGTTACATTATATTACCATGTATTTAGGTTGTGCAGACCGTACTTACCTAATAGGTAGGTTGTACGTATGGAGCAAAAGTTATATTATATTACCACGCCTTCAGGCCTAGCAGACCGTGCCTATGAGCCACGTAGACCGTACCTACGGGACGGGTAGGTTGTACCTATGGGGAAGCACTTATATGGTACCACAGAGCCTTAGAGTTGTACTGATTCACGACACATGTATATTCAGATAGTTTAGATCATATTATCATTGTTGTCTAGGTAAGGGGCCAGTATGGGTATTTAACAACTGTTTGCACCTATTAGGATTTATGGCAATTTTATGCTGTTTGTACCTGCCAGGCTTATAGGGGCCAGGTCAGGTTATTTTTTGCTACGTGCTTTAAGTTGTATCTTGTTGCAGGAAAGTAAAGTATTTTACTTTTGTTTTAGTCCTACCCTTTTGTTCAGTCCTTACACTTCAGTTTCAGTTTTCATTTTGCCTTACATGCTCAGTACATTATTGTGTAGTGATGCCCCATTGCCTGGGGCACTTCACTCATGCATGCAAGATTTGAAAGATGACCATACAGACCTTCTGGGTAGTATAGCGGAGCTTTCAGCAGGTTGGTTGACTCATTTCCTTTCAGGGGTTTCTAGAGTCTCAGAGATTTGCCTTTTTGTTGTTTATAGCTTTTTGGGTAGGTCGGGGCCCTGTCCCACCGATTATGGTATTCATAGAGGCTAGTAGACTAGTTTTTTGGGTTGCATAGCTACGATGGTTTCCATTTTGGCCTTGTATGTTATTAGTTGTAGCTTATTAGCCAGTTGGGCCTTTTTGTTGCTGTGCTGGAAGTTTAGCAGCTCATTGGCCTAATTTACATTGTATATACATGTTTTCAATTTTATATTGAGATCATGGTGGCCTTAACGGACCACATAGCTTTTATGCTTTCCTAGAAATCATGACAGCCTCGATGGACCAAACATGACTTATATGCTACCTGCTTATTGCTTTGTATGAACTGTTGGGAGTAGCTATTTTCTTTCTAAAGCTGTCGATAGGGGCCTTGCCATCCGAGATTGATTTTTAATCTGAGATATACTTGTTTGTTTCCTTGATTGTGTGTGGCTTCTATGCACCATTTTTAAATAGTTTAGTAGGGTCAGCTTTAGCCTAAGTTTTGGCATCATGTGCCAGCTGCGCCCCCCGATTTTGAGGTGTAATAAACCGAGTATCAGAGTAACATTGTATCCTAGGGAGTTTGAAAGTCGTGTCTAGTAGAGTCTTGTTTATAAATATGTTGTGCACCGCATTCTATAAGAAGGAAGCCATCGAGATTGTTCAACAAAGTTACCCTTCTTTTGCTCAAGTTGTGCTATAGAGCTGAGTCATAAAGGTTTTCTTCGGTTTACGATTGTTATTGGGCTTGTACTAAAGACACACTTAATAATGATATGGACATTTTGAGGATCTAGTCTGCTGCACTGAAAATAGAGGGGCTTCAACATCAACTGTATACAACTAAGATGGTCAAGAGAGTGCAACAGAAGAGGGCTAGGTCCACGGGTTTCAGACGGAGACTCAGGGTGGCTCCCAACCATGGTATTTAGGAAGACCACCTAGGCCTCCACTATAGAAGTCCCAGGGTAGCATGTTTGATCACCAAGGGTAGTCAGGTCTAGGTAAGAGATCACGAGCATCAGGCTCGCAACAGCAAAAGGTCCCAGAGCAATTCAGATCAGTTGTGCCACATTGTGATAAATGTAATAAACATATGCCAGGAGATGCCATTAGGGCTCCACAACATGCTGTTCTTATGTCCAAGAGAGGAATATACTGAGATATTATTTGTTAAGAGCCCAACAAAGTTCAAAATAGAGAGGCAAATTAGCAACAAGATTGTCTCCTTCAGTACATCCTTTAGAGCATGGGTCCCAAATTTCAACAAGTAGAGGTCCAGGCCGAGGGGGAACACCTAGTTTTGGAAGTGATCAGAATCACCCATATGCACTGACTGGTCATCAGGATTCAGTGTCATTACTAAATGTTGTGACATGTACATTGAGTGTTTTCTTACACGTTGTTTATGCTTTAATAGATCCAGACACCACATTATCGTATGTTATGCTATTTATTGCTAGGATGTTGTTTATAGTACTAGAGTTATTGCAGTGACCTTTTACTATGTCTACCCTAGTTAGCGACTCTATTATTGCCAAGAGGATTTATCAAGGTTGTACAATAGAGATTGTTGGTTGTCAAGCCTCTACAGTCCTGACAGAGTTATAAATGCTTGACTTTGATATTATTATAGGCATGGATTTCCTGGTATCTTCTTATGCAAATGTTGACTATCAAGCAAAGACTGTTAGATTCCACTTTTTAAGGGAAGTAGCTTGAGAGTGGAAGGGTAATGTGGAAATGCTGAAAGGCATGTTTATTTCCAAAGATTGTATTTAGCATACTGTCTGAGTTTAAGTTATTTATGTTGAGCCACCGATCTTCAGTTTATTCCAGTGGTTAATGAGTTTCTACATGAGCTTCCTAGTATTCCCCTAGAATGGGAGATTGATTTTGCTATCTCTATATTACTATATGCCTAGCTGATATCAATTCCCCTATATAAAATGGCACCAATAGAATTGAAGGAATTGAATGAGCAACTGAAAGATTTATTAGATAAGGGCTTTATCAAGCCTGGTACGTCACTGTGTGGTGTACCAGTGTTTTTTGTGTGGAAGAAAGATGACTAATTACAGAAGTGTATAGACTACCAAAAGCTGAATAAGGTGACTATAAAGAACAAACATCCACTACCAAAGATTGATGGATTTTTGGACTAACTGCAGGATGGCCGATGTTTCTCGAAGATTGACTCACACATAGGGTACCACTAGGTATGAGTTCAAGTGAGTGATATTTCAAAGATAGCCCTCTTGACCAGATATGGAAATTTTGAGTTTCTTGTGATATCTTCTGGTTGACAAATTCCGCAGCAGTATTTATGGACCTGATGAATAATATATAAGAGCTTTTTTAGACTTTTTGTCATTGTCTTTATTGATGATATTCTTGTATATCTCATTCAGAGACTGAGCATAGATACCACATCCGAGCAGTGCTTCAGGTACTCTGAGATCAGAGGTTATATGTTAAGCTCCTGAAGTGTGAGTTCTGGTTGCATTATATGTATTTTTGGGCAATATTATATCAGATGTTGGTATTTAGGTTGATTTATAGAATATTAAGTCTGTGAAGACTTGGCCTAGACCTTCTATCCTGACAAAAGTTCATAGCTTTGTCAGGTTAGCATGGTATTACATAAGGTTTATGGAAAGATTTTCTTCACCTTCAGTACCCTTGACAAAGCTGACTCAGGAAGCAGCTAAGTTTCAGTGGACCACAACATGCGAGTGGAGCTTCCAAGAGTTGAAATATAGATTGACTTCAGCATAAATTATGACCTTACAAGAGGGTCTAGAGGGCTACGTAATGTATTTCCATGCTTCAAATGTTTTGCTAGTTTGTGTTATGATGAACCATGAAAAAGTTATTGCTTATGCTTCTAGACATATAAAGAAGAATGAGAAGAACTATCCGACTCATGATTTAGAGTTGGCTGCAATTATTCACGCCCTAAATATTTGGAGGCATTAATTGTATGGAGTTCATGTTGATATTTATACAGATTATAAGAGTCTCAAGTATATATTTAGATAGAAGGAGTTGAACCTGCGACAATGGTGATGGCTTGAATTATTTAAAGACTATGACGAGGATATCTTATACCATCCAAGGAAAGCCAATATAGTAGAAGATGCCCTCAGTCGCAAGTCTATAGGCACTCTATCATATTTTGGAGCTGAGAAGTGGGAGATGGTCCAGGAGCTTTATCAATTAGCTAGTATAGTGGTTGGATTACTAGACTCTGATGATATTGGGGTCACAGTTTAGGACACAGTAGTACCACCTCTAGTTGTAGAGGTGAAGGAACAATAAAATAGGGATCCCAGCTTAGAGTAGCTCATAGGCAAGTCTCAGCAGCAACAATCGTTTGCCTTTGATATAGCAGGAGATGGAGTCCTCAGATTCAAAGATTAGTTATGTGTTTTGGATATTGCAGGGCTTTGACAGTAGGTTGTGAAAAAGGCACACCATTCTCATTACTCTATTCACCAAGGATCTACGAAAATGTATCATAATATTAAGAAGATTTATTGGTGGTCGGGAATGAAGAGGGACATAGCTGAGTTAGTGGAACAATGTCGAAATCGTTAGGAAGTAAAGGTAGAGCATCAGAAGCCCAGTAGGCTGACTCAGGAGATAGAAATTCCATTATGGAAGTGTGGGGCCATATTTATGGATTTTGTCATAGGTTGTAATGACCCTTTCGGTCATTTCCATATTTGCACTTTTTTTATACTATTAGAGCTTTCTTGTAGTGGCCCTAAGTCATTTATGACTTGCTGAGACTGGTGGTTTGGTGCCTTGATCGTTCGTTTGGTCATTTTGGCCATTTCCCTATTTTAGAGCTTTAACATAGATATCATTGACTTTAGTCAACATTTTTAGCTAGCAGGCTCGGAATCAAATTCTGACAGTTTCGTTAGCTCCAGAGCATTGGGTTTGGTAAAGTTTGACCTTCAGTTAAGGATTGGGAACTTCTGGTGTGGGTTTTGGGTTGCTTTCTCTGTTTTCAGACCATTTGGAGTTGGAAGTGTAACTTTCGGTCAGCTTTTGATGATCGGAGCGTCAGATTCAAAATCCGACGATTCCATCAGCTCTGAAATATTGAGTTTGGGTTAGATAGGTGTTTCATTTGGGTCCCGAGTATGCCGAGCTCATTTCAGGTGTTTGGTTGCGTGTTGGTTATTGTTGACTTGGGTCAACTTTTCTCTAACACAACCTCGTATGGAAGAATCATCAATTTTGTTGAGTCTGGAATGTCGTTTCTACTCTATTAGCACTATTGGTTTTTGTGTATCAGTTTCTGATCATGCTCGGAGTGCCCCATATAGTACTTGAAGTATTGCAGACTTTTGTTGTTGCAGGTTCACGCATCAGGCCTCAATCGCGATCACGAGCTTCTTTCCTCGCGACCGCGATGAAGCACTTGGCCCCTTGTTCTTTGCAATTGCGACATCCCTTATCGTGACCGTGATAAGGCCCTCCCCTTCTTGTTTTTTGCAACCAAGTGGCTAGACCTCACGATCGCAATGGTCTAGCCAGCATGGTCATTGTGACCGCGTGGGGTCCCTTCGCGATCGCGATGAAGGACCGTTGGGCAGTATATAAACTTTTCCTTATGTTTTTCCAGCCTTCATTCTTCGTTCCCTCTACACTAAAACACCAAAAGTCTCTCGAAAAATTTCTCTAATCAGTTCAACCATAGAGAATTTGTTGTTCCCTCGATAATTCTTGCTCCATTGGCATTTTGGTGAGTCTTTTTCCTTCCCCAATGTTGTCTTCTCTATTGTTAAAAATCACCACTGTTGTCATCTTCTCAAAGCTTGTTATTGTTTGTAGAATCTGTTCTCGTGTTAAGTTGCATGCTTCGTGGACTCATTCAATTCATATCCTTGGCATAATTCTCTAGTTGTGTTAAGTGCTCCATGATTAAATTCCAATTTTATTCATTAAATTTCCTCTTTGGGTTCTTGACTTCTAGGGGTTGTTTTAGCTAGAATTCTTGGCCCATTTACCTTAATTTTTTGGGCATGTACTCCCATGGTCAAGGTGATCATATTGTGCACTTCCATTTTTGATTTTGGGTTGTTGGCCCCGCAGGCCTGCTTGACCTAAATTTCAGCTCGGCTATTTCTATAGAGATATGGGTATTGTTAGACTCGTTTTGATGTGTTATTTATGTTTGTGATAGTTTGATTATCATTCGAGACTTCTCGGAGCGATTTGGGCTTGGATATCGTCTTGCCAGCAGCTTATCATTGGACAACAGGTAAGTTACGGTTTAAACTCCCTTGACTTCGCATATATCAGATAAAATCTTACTAATTGGCATCCTTGTGTTGGGATTTCTAGCTTGGAACCACAAACCTTGACTGCTTTTCCATGTTTGCCTCGTTTTTCCCCCGTTGTGTGTAGTATTCTTCGTAATCTGATATTATCACCCTTGTGGTCCTGTGTGGCCTTGTTTAACTCTGGACCATATATGGTGGGATATTCGGGGGTGTTCATGAGTCCCGGACATCGTTATCATAATATTAGGCTGGCTATCTGTGTTGTAGAGCGATTCGAGCCTGTGCTACGCCGATAGGTTGATTATGAGCTGATGGGCAGCTATTTGTGTTTGATCATGTCATTTCCATAAATATAAAAGGGATTTTTGCATATTTTACTATGGTTTGGGTTTCGAGCCTACTAGTATTGATTTTCTAAACTTTGCATAGACCCGGGGGCCCATTTTCGATGAAAATGATTTGGAAATGATTTGGACTTGATTTGTGGATCTTCTTGGGGTAGAAGATTTAAGTATGGGTTCTATCATCAGTTTTTACTACTATTGCTAGACTCGGCAAGGCCGTAGTACTAGATGGATTTTCTTACTGATTTGAGATGGTATTAGACTTGGTCGGACCTAGCATCGGAGATGTTTTACTACTGTTTCAGATCCGGTTATGCCCAGGCACCCTTGGTGGAGTTTGTGAGACATTTTCCACTGGTTTATACCTGGATAGATTCTGGGCATGCATGTTTGAGACTTAAGTCTCTAGCTTGGATCCGAACCTACTCCGGATAATGTTTTTGAGATTAAGATATAGTATGGGGTCCGAGACCTCCATGGACTTTGCCATTCTGAACTAGGGGCATCGGGATACGTGTGCCAGAGGAGGGTATACGGTGGAGTAGAGGTATACGGGCAGTGTCCTTCCATAAAACCTACCTGCTGGGCCGATTTGGCATTGGAGGAGGTACATACAGAGTTACTGTTCCACTAAGAGATCATCATGCATCATATCATTCATTGTTTGAGGCCCTACTCTTGTTTGTTGTTTGTTGAGTGTACGCTCCGGTTTTATAGGCAACCGGAGGGTTTGGTTTCACTTGTTTGTGTTCCTCAGTTATATGGGCGGCCGGGGGACTATAGGTAGACTCTTGTTACTCTATCGCGATATTATTCCATGACATGGTTGTATATGAGGGTGGATTTTGAGAGATTGTTAGTGTCTTGACTTGGTGACTTGTATGCTTAGTTAGGTTATTAAATCTTGTTCTGAGCATGACAATATTTATTATTCTTCTCCCTTCCCTGCCTACCTAAGGTTACCGGTATAGCTCCCACTTCTAAATTTACTATATATATTGTTATTGCAAGGACCCCAGGTGCGTCATTTCTTAATTTCACTTGTGCCTGTTCTGTATATTATATTCTACTTGCTAGCCTTGTATGTTGTTTTCTGCTGTCCTCTCTTTGGGCTAGTTTCTGTGTGCTTCTTCGTTGATTTCGGTGTCTATTTGCTTCTATTCTGTCTGTTACTGCTCTTTTATCTTATATATTCCCAGTCGGCCTACGATACCTATTGGGTACCTTTTTCTTCGGATTTGGTGTTCATACTACACTCTGCATCTTCTGGTGCAGATCCTCGTGTGGACCATCGGCGTTAGCTCATTGGAGACTCGTGTGAGGATCTATTTTTGAGATATTTCAGACAAAAGGTGAGCTCTTGGCGACCGGAGCTTAGATTTTAGTTATCTTTTGTATCATGTACTCTATTACCACTCAGAGACATCTGTATATATTATTTTGCATCCTTTGTACTCCTTATATGTAGTTCTGGCTCTATACTATGATACCAAATTTTGGGTTTGGTTTGCTTCTGCATATATGTTATATATATTTCTTATGTTCACTTTCTTTACTTATTCCCCTTGCTTCTGCTATTTAAACTGTTCTTCCGCTCATGTGTTAGATAGTAGCCCATTACTGACCGTTCTGGGCTATGGGAATTGGTTCACCTACTGGGGGTTGTAGATGCCATCATGAACGAAAAATTGGGTCGTGACATAGGTTTGCCTTATTCTCCATGGAAGTTCAATTCCATTTGGGTGATTATCGATAGGCTGACAAAATCAACTCATTTCTTGCCGGTCAAGGCTTCATTCTAGCTGAAGATTATGATGGTCCATACATTAGAGAGATAATCAGACTTCATGGTGTCTCAATATTTGTTATTTCAGATAGAGGGGCATGGTTTACAACACATTTTTTGAGATCTTTCCAAAAGGGTTTGAGGACTCAGGTTAATCATAGTTTAACTTTTCATTCTTAAACCAATGGCCAAGCCAATGTACGGTCTAAATGCTCAAAGATGTGTTACGGGCATGTGTGCTAGATTCTAGAGGGAACTAGGATGATCACTTGTCACTTATGGAGATTCCTTATAATAATACCTATCATTCAAGCATTGGTATGGCACCATACGAGGCTTTATGTGGCATAAATGTCGATCTTCTTTTTGTTAATTCAAGGTTGGAGAGTCAGGGTTGTTTGGACTTGACGTAATACAGCAGGGCGTGAAAAAGGATAAAATGATAAGAGAGAAATTCTTGACAACTCTGGTCCACCATAAATCATATTCAGATGTGAGGTTATGGTACATACAGTTCAATGTTGACGATTGGGTCCTTTTTAATGTTTTTCCATTAAAGGGCGTTATGCAATTTGGAAAGAAAGGAAAGTTCAGCCTTCAATATATTGGGTCATACCGTATTATACAACAGATATGTAAAGTTACTTACCAGCTAGATTTCCTCCAGAATTAGAAGCAGTGCCTCCAATCTTTTATGTTTCTATATTACGGAAGTGTATCAAGGACCCTGCACATGTAGTACTGCCAAAAAATGATCAAATTTTATAGGAACTATCTTATGAAGAAATCCCTATAGCCATAGTAGACCGCCAAATTAGGATATTATGGAATAAGGATATAGCTTTAGTGAAATTATTATGGCAGAACAGTAAAATTGAGGAGATGACATGGGAAGCTGAAGAGGACATGAAGTCGAGATATCCCCACTTTTTTACTCCATCAGATGATGTTCAAACAAGAAAAATAGTGGACCCACATCTGAGTACTTGAGGAACATTGCTTTTATATTATATGTGTTCTTATGTTGTTTCCTACGATGCCATGAACATTATCACCATTCGAGGATGAATGTTTCTAAAGGGGAGAGGATGTAACACACCACCCATTTGAATGTTGGATTAACTCATACTTTTGGGATAAGACTAAGAAATTAATATGTTAGGGAGGATGTTTTATGAGGTATTTTAATTGCATAATGGTTGTATATACAGTTTTGAAGTCAAGCAAATTGCAAAATAAAAGTTGGGGAAAGTTATTGTAAATTTCGTTATGAAATTCTCTAAAAATTTGGGTCAAATGTCTCAAAGATTTTCTCCCGATATATAAAGAGTTAGAAGGCCCCCAACCTACCAAATCGATGGTCTACAAGTATAGTTTCCAATGGACTAAACCATTTATCTATATTAGCGTTTTTGTAAGACTGCACAAGTAGACACGTCAAGGTGGTCCCCCTAGCCCCAAGTCGATTTAGCTTTATAAAGGATGTTTCTCCTTTGTTTTATTTCAGAAAAATCAACCAAAAACTACAGTAAATAATAGGGAAAGCCACTAAATCCTCCATGTACTTGGATGCTTTCAATTCGTAAGTTTGACAGAAGTTGCTTTACATAGCGAGCTCATCATCGTGGTATAGTTTTCTCATTGATTTTGGCTCTGCTTGTTACTATTGCAAAGAGATAGTTCATGGAGTTGATATTTCTCTACTTTTATCATCCGACTATTGGAAGGTAAGAGTTCTAAATCCTTGACTCATTATTAATTTGAGCTTTAGAATTGATTCTGGGGAGGAACTTATTGTTATCGACATATTTGTCATGTTTTCATGTCGTATATTGTTACATATCGTGGTGAGTTCTTCTAACAGCTTGTTTAGCCTGGAATTGCAAAGATTTTTGATGAGGTAATCTTCCTCCTACAACGCTCCTTCGCAATTTCATGTTCTAGTATTATTTTATATATTTATGAGCCATAAAGTGGTATTTTGCATTTTGTTACCTCGGGCAGCCCCTTTTTCTTATTGAGTTGGGTTGTTATTATTGTATATTGATGGTGTTAAGCTGTTGAAAGGATTGGAGGGTTTGTGTGATTCTTATTGGAGTCACGTATGATGGTTTTTTGATTGAGTGACGTGAACTACGCCTTGTTATATTTCCTTAGGAGCTCACTGCTTTTGTGAGATGTTGATAGCTTTTTTTTGTCATTATTAGTTGTTGGTTTGGTAGAGATTATTATGTCATTTATTGAGTTAGAGAGGGATGATCATAGTGACGACCTTAACTCTTTATCAATTATTTGTGGCTCGTCCTTGCATCCTTGTTGATTCTAGTAATTGTTGCATTACCTTGGTTGGTCAAGCTTTATAGATACACCTTTGGGGCTTCAGTTAAAAGGTATGTTAAGGCTTACTTTTAACTTTTTGGTATGGCCTAAAGGCTTAAGCTTGTTATAGCTTGTATCACATCGATATTTGACTTATGGCCTTATTGTATTGAGTTTGCTACCACAACATGATATAGTGTCTGCCAGTAATTGTCCATTCCTTACTTAGTGGCCTAGAAAACTATGTTATGACTGTATTGAGATCACTTGTGATTACTTGATATTATCATGTTGTTTTTATCATCTAGTTGCCGTCTATGAGCTTGTTTGAGCCTATGCAGACATTGACACTGCAGGGTTTTGAAGTCTATATTTTGGTTACTATTACCATGCCTTCAGGCCGGGCAGGTCATACCTATGGGATAGGCAGGCTGTACCTATGGGCAGCTATTATATTATATTACCGTGCCTTAGGTCTAGGCGTACAATACCTATGAGACGGGCAGGTTGTACCTATGGGCAGCAGTTACATTACATTACCACGCCTTCGGTCTGGGCAGACCGTGCCTATGGGTTGGGTAGATTGTACCTATAGGACTGGAATATTGTACCTATGGGGAATCACTTATATGGTACCACAGAGCCTCTGAGTTGTACTGATTCACGACACATTTACATTTAGATAGTTCAGATCGAATTATCATTGGGGTTCAGGTAAAGGGGCCAGTATGGGTATTTAGTGATTATTTGTGCATGTTAGGACTTATGGCGATTGTATACTATTTGTACTTGCAGGGCTTATGGGGGCCAGGTAAGGTTATTGTTTGCTACATGCTTTAAATTGTATCTCATTGCAGAAAGGTAAGGTATTGTACTTTTGTTTTAGTCCTTCCTTTTTGTTCAGTCCTTACACTTCAGTTTCAGTTTTTAGTTTGCCTTACATGCTCGGTACATTATTTTGTATTGATGCCTCATTGCCTAGGGAACGAGATTCATGCCTGCAAGATCTAAGAGATGACCAGACAGACCTGTCGGGTAATATACCCGAGCTTTCAGTAGATTGGTTGACTCCTTTCCTTCCAGGGGTCGCCAGAGCCTCATAGCTTTGCTTTTTTGTTTGTTTATAGCGTTTTGGATAGGTCAGGTCCCTATCCCACCAATTATGGTATTCATAGAGCCTTGCAGACTAATCTGTTGGGTTGCATAGCTAAGATGGTGGCTATTTTAGCCTTGTATATTATTAGTTGTAGCTTATTAGCCAGTTGAGTCTTTTTGTTATGGTGTTGGCAGTTTAGCAGCCCATTGGCCTAGTTTACATTATATATACAAATTTTCAATTTTATATAGAAATCATGATAGTCTCGATGGCCCGCATAGCATTTATGCTTTCCTTGATATCATGGTGGTCTCGACGGCTCAAACAGGACTTATGTACTACCTGCTTATTGCTTTATATAAACTGTTGGGAGTAGCTGTTTTCTTTCTAGAGCTATTGACAGGGGACTTGCTGGCTGAGATATACTTGTTTGTTTTCTTGATTGTGTGTGGCTGCTATGCGCCAATTGCAAATAGTTTAGCAGGGTCGACTTTGGCCTAAGTTTTGGCATCAGGTGTCAGTTGTGCTCTACTAGTTTGGGGCGTGACATATATAATATTTAAAAAATAAAAAATAGGACAAGAGAACACAAATACGTCTCACAGTATTGATAGTTTTTTCCTTGTCATTCACTTTTTCTCACAAAATATCTTTCTCACGTAGGGTGTCTCTTAACAAGGACCGAAGAAAATTCCTATCTTCTCCAACTTCATTGTTGTGTGAAGTAGTTGTGTCTCTTTCAACCATGGGCCTTCTCTTTGTTGAAAAATCATCTTCCCAACGAAAATAGTTGCATCCACTATTTTCCTAAAAATAAATTAGCAAAAAAAAATTAAAAAAATTGAAATTAATATAATCTACTTTTTTCTCTTTAATAAAATAACACAAAAATTTACTTTTATCACTTTGCAACCGCAAAATAAATAATCCAGATTTTCAAGAGTCCTTGATGTCTTAATCCTACAATGATCTCCGCAGTAACAAACATTGGGTTCTATAGAAAACTTAGACGTTATCGAACACTTAAGACATGGCTAACCTATAGACAAAGCATGGAGGAAGAGAGAAAATTTCAAGATGAACTAGGGCAAACCTGAAATCTGCCCTAATAAAAACTTCTATACCACACTAATTTAGAGCGTTGTAGGGGTCATTAACTGTTAACGGGCATTAACATGGGGCCATCTTAATATTAATTAATACGCTATTTGTAATGACCCTTCCGGTCATTTCCACGTTTAAGTTTTGAAGTCAAGCAAATCGACAAAAGATATCGTGAGACCTTTAACAAGTTTTCTGAATTTTGGGTCAAATGTATCAGGGCTTTTCTGTCAATATATAAAGAGTTAGAAGTCCCCCGAAATATCAAATCGAAGGTCTACGAGTCTAGTTTTCAACGCACAAAACCTCACGTCCAACTGATCTCGGAGTAAAGAGTTATGATTGTTTTACCGCGGACTGTCTGGCAGAAAACGGGTTGCGAACCGGGTCGCGAACCGGGTCGGGTCAAACGCGATTTAAGCCTCGACGTCACGTTTTAAAATGCCATTTCAATTCCTAAACAGTTATAAAACATAAGGGAGGATCCCGAGAGAATTCTTGAGTATCAAAATCGTGCTTTGGCGAATTACGAGCCTAAACTTAAGAATATTATTAGCCTCGTGCGTGTATTTGAAAATACGTTATTTAAAAGTTGAATTTGGTAAAAATTATATTATTATTGCCTTTTCAAAATATTTTAAAGGTTTATGAAAAATATATTTGATACGTTATAATTGTATATGTATTTATTTTATAAAGTTTTTATACATTGTATTATTTTAACGGATATAGTAAAGTTAGCTATGTTGAAAATTATTATTATAACATAGTAGGTTTTATTCGAAATAATTTTCTATGAATTAAGGTATATTTAAAATATTATATTTATTTTACCACGAATTTATGCAATACCCGAGTATATACTTAACGGATCGAGTTGGTTGCCACCTCCACTTCCACGTGGAAGTGGAGGGCTAACACAACACTTACCAAAGTGAATGGTGGCATATTGAGTTGGCAGCATACACTTATGCTTTATCCAACAATTTGCAAATGTAAAATTGCTGCCTAACATACTTACTTCTTTAGCACATAATCTTCATTGATTATGATTGTGCAATTAATTCACTGTGCACAAATAAAGCTTTCTGAGGGAATATTATATTGACGCAATATTCGGTCATCAAAAGAAAATCAATTATCTACGTCAAGTTGTTCCATCCCAAATCCGATTCCGATTCCGATTTAGTTTTGGATTTTCTTGGAGTGGTTCGAGCTTGGACATCGTTGTTCTAGCAGCTTGTCGTCGGACGACAGGTGGGTTACGGTTTATTTTCTCTAGACTCCGTATATATAAAATAAAATTGTATTAATGGGCATCCTTGGGTTGGTTTATTAGGTTGGTACCACAGACCTTGATCGCTTTCTTCATGTCTGCCTATTTTTATTCCTCCGTTGCTTGTAGTATTTGCCGATATATTTTATTTACCCTTGTGGTCCTGTGAGGCCTTGTTGACTCTGGAACATAGAAGGTGGGATTTTGGGAATGTCCGCGAGTCCCGGGCATAGAATTATCCTTCTAGGCTGGTTATGCTTGCTGAGTAGCTGTGGGCCTGTGTAGGGTCGATAGGTTTATTGTGAGCTGCAGGGCAGCTATTGTGTGTGATCATACCATTTCCATGCATATAAAGAGGTTTTATCCACGTTTTACTGTGGTTTTGGCTTCGGGCCTACTGACACTGGTTTCTAAACCTTGCATGGCCCGGGGGGGCCGTTTTTGATGGAAATGATTTGGAAATGGTTGATTTCACTTGTGGAGATTTTTGGGCAAGAAAGTAAAATTATGTTTAAAATCATTAGTTTTATGATTATCGCTAGACTCGGCAGGGCCGGGGTGCTAGTTGAGTTTTCTTGTTACTTGAGATGATTTTTAGCCTCGGTCGGACCGAGCACCTGAGATGACTTTTTACTGTTTAGACCCGGCTACGCCGGGCACCCTTGGAGGGGTTTTTGAGATATTTTCCTACTATTTTTAGTCCTGGACAGGGTCTGGGCATGCATATTCGAGACTGGGTCTCTATCTTGATATCGAGACTGGGTCTCTATCTTGATACATGTTCTGATACTGAGATTTAGTATGGGGTCTGGGACCTCCATGGACCTTGCTATCCGGGCCAGGGGCTACGGGCTGCGTGTGCCGGAGGAGGGGTATACGGGGGAGTAGAGGTATACGGGCAGAGTCCTTCCATGGAACCTGCTATCGGCGCCGGAGGAGGTACATACAGAGATACCATGGCACTTGAGATCTTCATGCATCATATCATTCATTGTTTGAGGCTCTACCCTTGTTTGTTGTTTGCTGATTGTACGCTCCGGTAGTATGGGATGCCGGAGGGTTTGTTTTCACTTGTTTGTGTTCCTGGTTGTATGGGCGGCCGGGGGACTGTAGGTAGACTTTTGCTTTTTACTTATAGAATTGTTCTCTATTATGGATAAGTATGAGATTGGTGTGATTAGTTGAGTTTGATTCATGTCTCTGAGCATGCCTATTGTTACTCTTTCTCTCTTCTTCTTACACTTGAGGTTACCAGTATACCGTCCATTTCGTAAACTTATTTTGTATACACTGTTGTTGCAAGGACCCCAGGTGCGTTATTTCTTACTTTCACCTGTGCCTATGGCGTGTATATTCTGCTTACTAGCCTCACATGTGGTTTTGTTGATTTCCCTCTGGGCTAGTTCCTGTGTACCTTTCGTTGATTTCTGTGACTCCTTGCTTCTATTCTGTCTATTACTGCTCTTTTATCTTATATGTGCCCAGTCGGCCTATGATACCTACTGGGTACCTTATGCTTCGCATTTGGTGCTCACCCCTACCCTCTGCATCTTTGGGTGCAGATCCTAGCGTGGGCCATCGCCGTTAGATCGCTGTGATTCGTGCTTGGAGATCTGTTGAAGATTACTTCAGGCTGAGGGTGAGCTCTTGGCGATCGGAGCTTAGCTTTAGTTTATCTTTTGCTTCATGTACTCTATTACCATTCAGAGACATCTGTATATATAGTTTTGGTTTATTTGCACTCCATGTATGTAGTTTGGCTCTGTACTATGATACCAGGTCTTGGGGTTTGATTTGATTTCCGCATATGTATATGTATATACTCCTGTTATCTATTCTTTTGCTTGTTTGTTAGATAGTAGCCCATTACTAACTGTCCTGGGCTACGGGGATTGGTTCGCCTACTGGGGGGTTGTAGGCGCCATCATGACCGAGAAATCGGGTCGTGACAACTTGGTATCAGAGCTTTAGGTTCACCGGTGTCATCTGGTATCGGAGCCAATGTCTAGTAGAGTCCTGCGGATCGGGGCAGAGACGTCCGTACCCAATCTTTGGGAGGCTACAGTGGCATTTTAGGAAATTTGACTCTTTCGTTGCTTCTGTGTCGTGCGTACTACCCTTGAAGTTTCTGGAGATCTCATTTATTCTACTTCATTCTTCCGCAGATGGTTTGTACGAGATCATCGGCAGCACGCGAGGATGAGCCTCCCACTCCAGCTAGGGGTCGAGGACGCCCTCGATCAGTGGCACCTGCTAGAGCTGCTAGCGTGGAGATAGAGCCCGAGCAGCATGTGGTTCAGGGGGCACCCCAGGTACCACCAGCTCCAGCGCCAGCTCCAGTGCCAGCTCCAGTGCCAGCTCCAGCCACAGCTCTGTCTCCAGATATTCGGGGATTACTATTGCAGCTTTTGGGTGTGATTGGAGAGCGGCCTTCCGAGGTAGCGCAGACATCTGCTCAGGGGGCAGCCCTGGGTGCACAGAGCTCAGTAGCGCAGCCTGCTACTATGGCTCCCCGTGCGGAGGTTATTCCGGTTCTATCTGTTGCACAGCCTCTTGCTCCTCGCCCAGCTATGACAGAGTCAGAGCATAAGGCATTGGGTAGGTTTTTGAGGTTAGCACCTCCGAGGTTTGCGGGTACTTCTGGACAGGATCCACATGACTTTATTACCACCTGTGAGGAGATGTTGCATCATCTGGGTTTGTTGGAGACCCACGGGGTTGGTTATACTACCTACCAGTTGGAGGGCCCAGCGAAGTTATGGTGGAGGGCTCAGGTTGCTTGTAGACCACCATCGTCACCTCCTTTGACCTGGCCTGAGTTTTATGAGGCCTTTATGGCCAAGTTCCTACCCCAGAGTGATCGGGAGCGTCGCAGAGAGCAGTTTACTCACCTTGTGCAGGGGTCTACGACTATCTCGGAGTATGAGACCCGCTTTCATCAGCTAGCACCGTTCGGAGCTATGAATCATTCCTACTGAGGAGCGCTGATAGGATTCGCAGATTTGTATGGGGTTGAGGCAGAGACAAGGCAGCCAGCTGAGATATTGATTGCCAGTGGCCGGTCATTCCAGGCTATTGTAGATTATGCGCGCACCGTGGAGGACTTACAGCGACATGATCAGGGGTCCAGAGATAAGAGGCCTCGGCATCAGGGTGTCTACAGTGGTTCCAGATATGGTGGTAGAGGTTCTGGCTAGTGGAGCCGGAGTTATCAGCCACAGCAGTTCCAGGGTCAGTCCAGCCGACCGGTTCAGGCTTCCCTTTAGACTTTCGGTAGTACCCAGTTCGAGCAGGGTCAGGGCAGCCATCAAGGCTATAGCGGCCAGTCTTCGAGGGGTACAGTTTCTGGGGCATCAGGTCGTGGTGGTCATTCGGGATTTGCGAGTTCATCTCGACTGAGTAGGCCGTCAGGGACTTGTTTTACTTGTGGTGCGATGGGTCATTTTGCTAGAGATTGCCCTCAGCAGGGTACAGTTCAGTTGGCCGAGCCTTTACGGGTAGTTCAGCCTCCGGCTAGAGGGGTGAGGTGGTGCTCCACGCGGTAGAGCAGGTGGTAGGTATGGCGGTCGGGCAGGTGGAGGTCGTCGTCAGTTTTATGCGGTCCCTAGGAGACCAGAGGCAGAGGCCTCAGATGCTGTGATTACAGGTATGATTTCTGTGTGCCATCAGTCTGCTATGGCTTTATTTGATCCTGGATCCACTTGTTCATATGTATTTTGCCTACTTTGTGCCTTGTTTGGGGTTGGCTAGTGAGCCATTATCTGTTCCTGTTTCTGTTTCGACCCAGTAGGAGATTCTTTAGTAGTGGATCGGATTTATGAGATCCTGTATGTTATCTATTGGTGATTCAGAGACTTGGGGTGACTTGATGATTCTTGATATGCTAGATTTTGATGTGATACTGGGCATGGACTGGTTATCCCCTCACCGTGTGGTTTTGGATTGTTATGCCAAGACATTACCATAGTTGTGCCCGGTGTATCCCCGATTGTATGGCAGGGTTCTGTTAGCCATGCACCATCTGGGATCATCTCTTGTCTTCGAGCTAGAAAGTTGATCGCCCGTGGGTGTTTAGCTTATCTAGCATATGTCCGAGATGTTAGTGCTGACCCTATTTCCCCTGAGTCTTTTCCTGTGGTTAGAGACTTCTTCGATGTATTTCCTACCGACCTGCCAGGCCTTCCACCTGAGAGAGATATTGATTTTGCTATTGAGTTGGAGCCGGGCACTAGGCCCATTTCTATTTCTCCTTACCGTATGGTGATAACGCCCAAACTACACCTCTAATTAAAGAAGCGTAAGTGGTCGTAGTCAAATATAGAACCCAACTAGGTTGGGGTCGAATCCCACAGAGAATATGGTGAGAATTAAGTCGTTAGTGAATTAGATAACTAATAGTCAATAGTTTCCGGAAAAAGGGGGGTTTTGTGTAATGAACAATAGCAAACAAAACAAATAATAACGTATGAGAATAAATCAGTAGGAGAATGAACTAGGGAAGTGTTTACCATGGCGTTGGTAACAATGTCGATCCTAGGCTTAATCGGGTTCTTTTTATATGCGTGTCACGATGTGATTGAAGCAATGGTATCGTCTAAACGTCTCTCGACCAAATAAAAAAATTTCCTTTTCTATTCTCTCGACCTCGAAAAGATGTGCTTTTTAGATTTCAATCGTAAACATCAAGTAGATTAATCTAGTTACAGCATTAATCATTAGACGAGAGTTAGTAGTCTCGAATCCTTGTTGTTAATCAAGTTTCCCGGTTTTAATCTCTTTACTCAAGCAAACTTAAACCTAGGCATGTTCTAATGTTTGCAACCACTAGAAAACGTTAAATAATGAATGATTAACAACGTGACAATACATATATTGAACTCAACGCTACCCGGAATCTATATCGCTACGTTTGCCATGGCTCCCACAACCCTAGTTGTGGGAGGTTTAGTTACTCATGCTTGTAGAAGAACAAAAGAAAGCAATATTCATAATAAAGAAAAGAGATCCTTACAATGTATTGAAAACAATCTTTAATTAATCCAAGAGCATGAACAACAAAATCCCAAGAACGATTCAAGAACACGAATTCAAGAAGTAGAAAACGTGTTTCTTGCTCTCCAAGTCGACTAAAACTCCTAAAATTATTTAGTAACGTGTGTAAAAACTATTGGAAAGGTAATATGTAAAATAAACCTAACATAGGGTATTTATAGGAGTCTAGGAAACCAATCCTAAAAATGCTCGGATTCCGCATCGCGGACTGCCTAAGTGTGACGGCCAGGGTGACGGACCGTCACAGGGTTGACGGACCGTCGCCTGGACCGTCACCCTTAGGCAGTGGTGCTGCCTTGGCTGCTGCCTTGGTGTGACGGTTTGGGTGACGGACCGTCACACCCTTGACGGACCGTCACCTGAACCGTCACTCTTATCCAGAATGTTCTTTTTCGCGTATTTCCGTCCATTTCCATATTTGTTTCCATTTCCTACAAATACAACATAAAAACATCAAAAACAACAACAGTTGCTTGAAAACGTACAATTGTTCTTAGTAAAAAGGAGTCGAAAGTACCGTAAATTAGCGGCACATCAACACCCTCAACTTAAAACGTTCGCTTGTCCTCAAGCAACATAACATAAAACAATAAAACGACTCAACTAAGAACACGAACTCATGTCTCTAGCAACTCATGGTCATTCCACATCTTATTCCATTAAATCAAGCTCCCTCGTAGCACACGAATGTATGAAACACTAACTTGCAAGGATCCAAACATGTCATTCCGATATGATAGAATATTATGCATACACATGCGCAGCTATCCTAACAATCAATAGGCAATACAGAAATCTTGGTGCCCTCACCACAAAGAAATCCCACACACAAGATTTGGGACTAGGTAAGCGCTCACACTCACAAACGATTTCAAACAATGCACATGCGATACCATAGGCTTGCCCTTACTATTCTATTTCGGTTCTTCAGAAAGCCGCTCAGGATCACTACAGGACTTGTTTTGGCTTGTATTGAGGCTTCAGGTGAAGGTAGGATACATTTAGGGGTTAGTGACTAAGCCCTCCTTGGAACTACCGACGTCTTATTACCACATCCTTTACTTTGTCCATCCTTATTCGCCTTTTTATTTCCTTCTCTCTAGCTACAGGTGCGGCCTCTTTATTTTGAGAATTCTTTTTGTTACTTTTTCGATCTTTTTCACTTCTTTTTATTTTTCTTTTCTTAGGCACACACCCGAATTTTCATTCTAATCACAACCAATCTTCTCCATCCTCTTTTTCTTATCATTCACCTCTGTAGTAGCCACCCTCAACTTAGGCTGATTGCCTGCGTTGAGGTGCACGATGTCCATGGCAGGACCAGGGCCAAAATAGGGTTTACCTCTATGGTAGCCACCCTCAACTTAGGTTGATTGCCTGCGTTGAGGTGCACGATGTCCAAGGAAGGACCAGGGCCAAAATAGGGATTCAAAGTTAAACGGGAATGGTGACAGGTTATTGAAAGAATAAGGTCAATTATGGCTCAAACAGGGATCAAGGGATTATTTATATTTGGACGGTCTTTTAGGTTAAGTGGACTGCACACAAAAAGGGCCTGTGATTCTTTCCTAAGAAACCAAACTTCGATCTTAACAAAATAGACCGGGCAAGTTCTAGATGCATGCACAGAGTAAGAATTTATAACAATCATCTCACACGCTCTTGGCACCAAGAAACTATATCGCTACCAACTCTCAAACAACCGCTCGGCTTAAGCATACTCATTCTACTCATAATCACACAATGACATACAAGGATCCAGACAGTC
>QJPP01000904.1:0-246968 GCA_003996215.1 Jaltomata sinuosa | reverse complement strand
CCAAGAGATAGGCATCCCTACAGAATTCAAAATTTACTTCATCCAGACAAACACGAGAAAAATATACTCATCATCCCAAAGTTAGCGGCAGGGTTTGGAGCACGAGGGTCAATGCATCTAATTTCAGATAACATTTTTTTTGAAATAAAATTTACTTATTGCTAAAGTATTAAAAAGTACTAGAAATCGTAATACTCTAAGTTAAAAATATTCAAAAAGATATTTCATAATACTTTAGTAAAAGAAAAAAAAAACTGTTTTGCACTCCAAGTAATTAACAGTTTCTTCTTTTTGGGACTGAGTAAAAGATTCTTTTTAAAAAAGTAACCCAGAAAACAGGTCTTCTGAGTCTGTATAGCTACATCAAAGTACCTTTCCTTCTGGAAGTCCTCCTTCAATGCGACCTCTGTATATACCTCCCCTGTATTTCATTTCAACAACAGGAATCCACTTCTTTTTTGAATCCCGTTCAGCTTCCTGAGTATGATGATAAAAATATATTTAACTTTCCATCGTTCCTCTATACAGAGATAAATTTGAGGTGGAGGAAGGAGGAAATGGCTCTGATGCCATGTCCTACAGCTTCAAACTATGGACAAGCACCAAAGCACAAATTCAAATCTGCTCAGTGAAATCGTGGAACCACAAGTGGTTTATGATTGTGTATAAAGGGCAGCCCGGTGCACAAAGCATCCTGGGTTAGCAGGGTCCGGGGAAGGGCCACACCCCAAGGGGTGTGATGTAGATAGCCTAAAGAAAAATGAATTAAGATCCGGTACGTCATTAACATTTACATTTCCTTTCTTGGTTTCTACTTGTATTGAGGCCCATTTACCAGTGAACAAATTTGCATTGTAAAAATCAACAGCAGAAGTTGATATAACACCTTTAATTTTCTTCATTATTAGAAACAGTATCCATCATTTCTAATTCATAAGGTATCTAGCTGTTGCACATAGATCAGTAAGATAAGTGGAAAAACAATCCAACAATTCCACCAGCTAATCTAACACTCCATCAAAGTTATCAAATTAAAGAAACTGAGGCAATTGTTTAAAAACTGTAATGTAGAAAGAAGTTTGTGCAATTATCTACTGAACTATTTCTAAGAACTTAAAACTATCTAAACTGGTACTCCCTCCGGACCACTTGTCACATTTTTGGTTTACACGCCCCTTGAGAAAACATTAAGTAGAAGGTAATTTGACTAAATTATCCTTATTTATTACTCTTCTCAATTTAATACTTCTTTCTTTTGCACTATATTAATATCTCTCCATATTTATGATTAAAGGTAAAAGTGGAAATAAACAACTAATTGTGTCTTGATTTTCTAAAATGACAAGTATTGTGGACCATCTATTTTTAGTAAGGTTGACAAGTAAAGTGGTCCAGAGGGAGTAAGTTTTTTTTATGATAAAGTTAAATTTGAATATGTCCAGCACTAAAATTAGGCTATTGAATCCTATTGTAGGAGTTATCTTTGGTCTGGCACTAATGTCATCACTAAGAGGGCTTGGTATCCTGGTGCAAGATCTGTATTCCTAACTCTGCAGGAGGTTTGGGGATGATCAATCTAGCTTTGTTAAATAAGGCTGCACTAACCAAAGCTTGTTGGGACCTGGCCCATAAGGCAGATAAGATGTGGATAAAATGGATCAATTCTTACTACATCAAAGGACACCAACAGAATGACCTAAGAATTCCAGCTCAAGAAAGCTGGTTGGTAAGGAAAATTGTGGAAATGAAGCAATACATGCACTGTGTTCAGAGGATTTCCAAGACTGGCAGCTTAACAAAACAGGTGTATCCTTAGATGCTAGATGACTGTCCTAGAGCAACATGGAAATGCCTCATGTTTGGCAACGATGATATGATATCGCCCGGCCATTCATGCTAGACCTAGACTTCAAGGTCTACACAAGAGGATCCAAGCTTTACAAGCCACGAGGATGAGTGGGAAGGCTTTGGAGCCTCATATCGGGCTATTCCGCATTTGGAAGATAGCTTGGGCTTGGGAACAACTTGTTGGGCTTCCAATAAAGACCTTCCACATTTGGATGATAGCTTGTAGCAAAGAAGATCAAGTGAAATGAAGAGGAAGACAGTGAGACTTGCGTTTCACTTGCTGCAGCAGATGGGCTTCTGCGGCCCACAAGTGAAACGCAAGAGCCAACAGTGAGCTGCCTTAAGAGCTTGCGTTTAGCAAGTGGACACTTGCTGTAACGCAGGTGCCATTCCGTGGGCCGGATTTGAGTATCTTTCAAGGCCACTTCTGAGCCTTGATGTAATAGCTATAAATAGGGGTTCTCTTCCCTTAGTTTGTTAGATTTTGATGAATTGATATTGTGATTAACTCCTTTGAGAGAGTGTAGCTTTAGCTTGTAGAGGGTGGATTCCCTATCTAGGTTAGTGTAGCTTAGATTAGTGATGGGTGGATTCCCATTGTTGATCTAGAACTCCTTTACCTTGATTTTCACTTGAGATTGCTCATTTGTGGATTCAATTGAGTTATGTCATTTCGAAATCTAAGTTCTCTTCCCCTTGGTTTAGTTGTGGATTCAATTAAGCCTTTCTTTCTTCACTTCTCATATTTCTCCTCTATCCTTAATGTTTGCGTTTTTAAATGATTTCAATTGGTCTCCCTAATTGGAATCATATGTCTACAATCCACATAGAATAAGATTCAGTTAGTAAAGCGGTGCTAGAAACATATGTACACCTAGAGATGCTACCTTTTTTGGCTCGGTACAATCACGAGCAAAATGCCCTGTAACATGGCAGTTGTAGCACTTCATCTTGAAAAACCATTTTCCCTTCTTGGAATTTGGCTTGTTCTTAGAGGGTCCTTCTTCAGTCTCTTTACCCTATCCTTTCTTTTTCCAATTTGTGCTTGAAGTCCGAAGACTTTGTACCACTTGATTCATCCACCAAAGGCATTAGAAGCAGCACCAAGCCAAAAAAAAAAACACCAAGCCGCTCATTCAAGTTCAACATGACGGGCAACACCATAAAAAGTTTTGATGCTATTATTGTGGGTTAAGTTAACCTTCAAATGTTTCCAACTATTGGGAAAAGACCGGATCACTGCCCGAACCTGTTGCTCATCCAAGAGAACATGACCAACACTTTTGAGTTGAGCTATCATGTTTGACATCACCCTAAGGTGTTGTTCTGTTCATGACGCTTCTTGCAAGTGTCAAACTTGATAGTTAGTTATCTAAGGCGGGTCACAGATGTACCCCCATATGTTCCTCGCAAGTGTGCCCACATGGCATGAGCGGTAGGAAATTCCTCACATTCATGAATGAGGTCATCAACAACAGAACTAACTATTATTCCACGTGCAGCAAAATCGGTCTTTTTCCAAGCTTTATAAGCTTCAAGATCTATTTTGTGTCCTCAACACCCTCTTCTGGTTGACTTAAAACATGGTTTATACCTTCAAGAGCATTTTGCTCTTACCATATTTTACGACTCCAGATGTCGTAATTGTCACCATTTAGTTTCTCATCTTTGTTCAAGTTTGTAATGATACTTTTTGATGTCATGTGTGTGAATAAGAGACAATTACGCAAGTACGTTCATCAATTATGCATGTGACTTACACATTTAAGCAAATCAATTCTCATAAATGTTTCACATAGTGTAAAATCGAAAGGACACGTAAATTTTCAATCATCATCTACGAACTAAACATTTAACCAAAATTAAAAATAATTTCTTAAGGTGTATCATAATATATTGAAGACTATAATCACACATATTTTAAGTCTTATCATTTTACAATATTTTATTATGCAAACAGAAAAAAAAAAACACATATATGTAAAAGATAATCCACATGTGTTCATACAATAATTTGTACTATTACAAGTTACAAAATACTAAACTATGTTTCTTTAGGGTCATGCTGGCCACCTAGCTTCTAGAGCCACTGTGAATCTCCATAATGGTTCATTAGCACCAAGGTTGTGATAGATATCAGCTAATTGATCCTTCCAAAAATCTAGTAAGGATCTTTCCAATATTCCCAATCCGAAACATATATATAATGGTCATAAATTTTATTTATATTCGTCCAAAATAGGTTGAGAAAATTTGGAATAGTGTCAAATAGGTCCATATTGATATTCTTAAACTCCTCAAATAATCTTCTTCCTTCCCTTTTATAAGCTCTTTTCTCTCTATTCAGATTTTGCAGCGTCCGTGAGTCATTCCTTATGACTTCAGGCTCAAAGTCTGAATCATTACTGATTTTAGTCCTCTTGCGACACACTCTTCTACAATTTTCTTTTGCTCGTCTTTTAGTACCACTCCCACTTGGAACGATTTGAGCATGTCCCCGTTCAGCCATATCTGAAATTTTAAATCAATTTTATTTGTGGTCTAAATTGATTTTGCTTTTGGCTTTAAAGTTTATTTTTTCAATAAAAAGATATTGACCAATTTTTTGTGACATGATTATGATTTAAATGTGTATAAATTGGTCTTGATATTATTCTTGTTTCCTTAGTCCTAAAGTTTCTTTAACAGATTTGTCTTCTACAAGAAATTGTGACATACGTCTTTATCAAAAAAAAAGAAATTGTGACATATGTTGTTGCATTAAATGGTTATAGCCATTTTTGATTCATTGTTCCCATTTTAAATATGGCTGAACGGGGACATGCTCAAATCGCTCCAGTGGTACTAAAAGACGAGCAAAAGAAAATTGTAGAAGAGTGTGTCGCAAAAGGACTAAAGTCAATAATGATTCAGACTTTGAGCCTGAAGTCATAAGGAATGACTCACGGACGCTGCAAAATCTGAATAGAGAGAAAAGAGCTTATAAAACGAAAGGAAGAAGATTATTTGAGGAGTTTAAGAATATCAATATGGACCGATTTGACACTATCCCAAATTTTCTCAACCTATTTTGAATGAAAATAAATAAAATTTATGACCATTATATATGTTTCGGATTGAGAATATTGAAACGATCCTTACCAGATTATTGGAAGGATTAATTAGTTGATATCTATCACGACCTTGGTGCTAATGAACCATTATGGAGATTCACAGAAGCTAGGTGGCCAGCATGACCCCAAAGAAACATAGTTTAGTATTTTGTAACTTGTAATAGTATAAATTATTGTATGTATAGAAACTAAATGGTGACAATTACGACATCTGGAGTCGTAAAATATGGTATGTACTGGAAGAGAAAAATGCTCTTGAAGGTATAAACCATGTTTTAAGTCAACCAGAAGAGGGTAACACTGCACAACACATAATAGATCTTGAAGCTTATAAAGCTTGGAAAAAGACTGATTTTGCTGCACGTGGAATAATAGTTAGTTCTATTGTTGATGACCTCATTCCGAATGTGAGAAATTTCCTACTGCTCATGCCATGTGGGCACACTGGCAAGGAACATATGGGGGTAAATCTGTGACCCGCCTTAGACAGCTGACTATCAAGTTTGATACTTACAAAAAGCGTCATGATCAGAACATTAAACAACACCTTAGGGTGATGTCAAACATGATAACTCAACTCAAAAGTGTTGGTCATGTTCTCTTGGATGAGCAACAGGTTCAGGCAGTGATCCGGTCTCTTCCCAATAGTTGGGAACATTTGAAGGTTAACTTAACCCACAATGACAGCATCAAAACTTTTTCTGATGTTGCCTGTCATGTTGAACTTGAAGATGAGCGGCTTGGTGTTGCTTCTAATGACTTTGTGGCTGAATCAAGTGGTACAAAGTCTTCCGTATTCAAGCGCAAGAAGAATTGGAAAAAGAAAGGAAAGGGTAAGGAGACCGAAGAAGGACCCTCTAAGAAAAAGAACAAGCCAAATTCCAAGAAGGGAAAACAGTTTTTCAAGAAGAAAGACAAGAGTAAGATAAAGTGCTACAACTGCCATGTTCCAGGGAATTTTGCTCGTGATTGTACCGAGCCAAAAAAGGTAGCATTTCTAAACGCATCTCTAAGTGCTACATATGTTTCTAGCACCGCTTTACTAACTGAATCTTATCCTATGTGGATTGTAGACATATGATTCCAATTAGGGAGACCAATTGAAATCATTCAAAAATGCGGAAATTAAGGATAAAGGAGAAATAAGATATGAGAAGTGAAGAAAGAAAGGCTTAAATGAGCAATCTCAAGTGAAAATCAAGGTAAAGGAGTTCTAGATCAACAATGGGAGTCCACTCATCACTAATCTAAGCTACACTAACCTAGATGGGGAATCCACCCTCTACAAGCTAAAGCTACACTCTCTCAAAGGAGTTATTCACAATCTCAATTCATCAAAATCTAACAATACATCATTGCACAAAAGTGGCCTTGAAAGATACTCGAATCCGGCCCACGGATCAGCAAGTGTCCAATTGCTAAACACAAGTGTAACACAAGCTCTTAAGGAAGCTCACTGTTGGCTCTTGTGTTTCACTTGTGGGCCGCAAAAGTCCATCTGCTGCAGCAAGTGAAACGCAAATCTCACTGTCTTTCTCTTCATTTCACTTGATCTTCTTTGCTCCAAGCTATCATTCAAATGTGGAATGTCTTTATTGGAAGCCCAACAAGTTGTTCCCAAGCCTAAGCTATCTTCCAAATGCGGAATAGCCCCGTATAGAGCCCGATATGAGGCTCCAAAGCCTTCCACTCATCCTCGTGGCTTGTAAAGCTTGGATCCTCTTGTGTAGACCTTGAAGTCTAGGTCTAGCATGAATGGCGCCGGGCGATCTCATATCAAACGATGCCAGACCAAAGCCTAGGTTTACACTATGGATGCAGGTTCAAGGAAGATTCACAGGAGATAGACTACTCAAATGGGGTCTGACTGGACACAACATGTAGTCTCTGTCAAGTTTTTGAGGAAACCAGGGAGCATATATTTTGTTCACTGTCAATCCACTAAGCACTGTGGGCTGAGGTAATGAGATGGATGAAAGGAAACATTCACTGCTACCAAATGGGATCACTACCAAGATTGGATAATCAGCAAGTCCAAGGAGAAATCCAAAGAGTTTCAATTATTCAAGATGATTAGCACTGAAGTCATACATGCCATTTGGATTGAGAGGAACCAAAGAATTTTTGAGAAAAAGAGTAGGACTCCAGATGGAATAGCAAGAGAAATAGTTTTTGTAAGTAATGTGAGAGCTACAATTAGAACCAGATATATAGTAGTCTTTCCTTTTCTAGTTAACTGTAGTAAAGTTATAGAGCGTAGATACTGTTGATAGCTGCTGTGATAATGAGCTATGGCTTTGTAAAGTTGTTACACTTGGTGACTAATAAATGTTAGTTACCAAAAAAAAAAAATTAGGCTATTTACCAGCATAGAGGCTGCCCGAGTAGAGAGAACTCCTTTCCTTTTTGAGGCACTGGCATAGTTTCTTTCAATTAAGGAAAGGTTAGAGTTGTAAACATCTGCAATAATTTCGCTGTATTCTTCATCCACTGCATCCTGAGATAGATTTGAGATATCTCTAGGTTGCACACCTTTACTTTCTTCAGATTTCCTCCCTGAATTTCTTGAGTTTGAGGAACCTGGACTAGCTTGTAACTGTTGTTTATGCTTTACACCAACTGGAAGTTTGTAGGTGATGGTATTGTCAACCATGTTTTCGGCTTCCAAGTTCTCGGTTCCTTCTGTAGCTAAGCCTTCTGAAGTGTCTTTTCCTGGCCCCATATTCCATTTTGTGAGCAGCTCTCTTTTGAAAACAAGAGGTGCTGCAACATCTAATGCGATCAGGATTTCACTATTCCATTATAAGCTCATAACTTTGATTTGCTTATCTAATAAAATTTGTTGTCCACTTTAATTTTATAGCAATTGATGAATAGCCTTGATTGCATTCATGTCAAGATGCTACTGCATGAAAAACTGAGCCAACCTAAAACAAAAATAATTATGTACCTTCAGTAGCGACATCAGAATTTGACAGCTCAATCTTCCTTTCATCAGACACATTATTATAATCTCTACAATAGCAACAAAATTTCTCTATGTAAGAGCACAACAAGTCATCCAAGAACGATTTCAGCAAAGGTGAACTTAGATAGTTTTAAAAGAGTAAAGGAAGACCTCAAAAAGGACGTTTCTTCACCATTGGTAGGAAATAATGCCTGCAGTTCCCCAGAATAGATGGACATATCCTCAGGTGCATTATCCATAGAAACAAATTCTGCCATATCAGAAGTTTCTGGACTCTCGTCAATTTCACTTTTTGTGGCAGTTTGAAGTGGTGGATCTGGCTTCTTAAGGATATTAAATATGAAAGGAATATGTTGCGCTAGTCTAGACAATAAGCTACTTTTTTCAGATGGTTCCTGTGTAGTGTACCTAAGAATCATAAATACTCAAGAATTAGGATTTTAGATAGTTGTACAAATTCGCTAAAGAACAGGTTAACTCTTTAGCAAATCATTTGATATAACATCTGAAGTGAATAATGTGGCAACAAATAAAGGAACCAGACTGAAAGAAAAGGACAGTATACAGGCAAACAAACGCAAACAAAAGGCAAGAGGATACAATTCCAGTATCTGATATGAACCAATAGCAGGCACTACACATTCATTGCTTAGTCACCAAATCACATAAAATAAAGGAAGACTTCCCCTCAATAAAGGAGAAAAAATTGCACCTAGCAGGAAAATTCCAAATACATATTCTTCTTTGATCAGTTGATCTCATTCTATAATAAGCAATGAATCAAGCTTAATGAATATTTGAGTCAAGTTAGGATATCTTCTAAGAATTACAGTATCAGCATGCATTTGTAGCTGAATAAAAGACTGTACATTACACTTATCTATAACGCAAGAAAATTGAATCATGGTATCATTCAGTTAAAAGAAAAATATACTGAATCATAAAAGACATTATCACTATTTCTTAAAGCAATTTTCCTAGTTTGTCCCTTTGATAAGTTGATGATGTCACACATCGTATTGGTGGGGGGTGGACCGAATGGAGGCTCGCCTCGGAGTCCTGTGTGATAAGAATGTACAAAAAAAACTTAAATGTAAGTTCTACAGAGTGGTGGTTAGGCCGACTGTGTTATATGGGGCGGAGCGTTGGCTAGTTAAGAACTCTCATGTTCAAAAGATGAGAGTTGTGAAAATGAGGAAGTTGAGGTGGATGTGTATTGTGTAGGCATACTAGGAGAGATAAGATTAGGAATGAAGATATCCAAGACAAGGTGGGAGTAGCCTCTGTGGTGGACAAGATGAGGGAAACGAGGGTGAGATGGTTTACGCATGTGAAGAGGAGATGTGCAGATACCACAGTAAGGAGGTGAGAAAGGTCGACTATGGTGGGTTTAAGGAGAGGCAGAGGTAGGCCGAAGAAGTATTGGGAAGAGTTTGATTAAACAGGAGATGACGCACCTTTAGCTTACCGAGGACATGACCTTAGATAGGAGGATATGAAGGTAGCATATTAGGTGGAAGGTTAGTAGGTAGTTGGGCGTTGTCTCGCTTTCTTGGGGATAGACTTGGTGGTAGTTTGGTGCACCGTACCTGTTTCTCCATTCATACCAGTAGTAGTAGCATTATTCTCGTAGTTTCTTGTCCTATGATTTCTGTTACTACCCATTGTTTCCTGTGCTTTGTTATCACATTATTTGGCTATTGTTACTGTTCCTTATTCGGCCCCTTCCCCGTACCCCGCGCATAGCGGGAGCTTTAGTACACCAGGCTGCCCTTTTTTACAATTCCTTGTTTTCTGAATGCTATATAATGTTCTCCCTATTATTTGCTATGTCCTTTTTACTTCTATATTTTTCTTTTTCAAACTTCTTTTGATATGCGTTACTTGAGCCGAGGGTCTTTCGGAAACAACCTCTCTACCTCTATGAGGTAGGGAAGGTCTGTGTACACTCTACCCTCCCCAAACCCCATCTATGGAATTACACTGGTTATGTTGTCCCTTTGATAAGTTACTTCTCTTAACTATCTTGTACCAAACAATTACAGCTCAGTCCACAATTGCCATCATCAACCCACCACCCACGCATCCCAGGTGATTTTCACCCGTACCCTATAATGAGGAGATCAATACATAAAATGACCATTCATCAAGTGCCAGAAGCAAAGTATAGAAGGATCTATTTATAGAGTAGCAAGTCCTAGACAAGATAGATCTCATAAAGCAACTATAACTATAACAAAAAGATGAGGATAGAATTTGGCTCAGCATTCACTAAGACAACTTACCCACATGTAACTACAGTAGTAACTATTAAATTTGGCTCCATATTGGCTTCCTGGATAACGGATATCACAATGTCTCCATTACATCCAGTAGTTTGGCGAAACGTGCGCAAGATGCTACGCACATCACTGGAACTTACAACACCTGAACTTGCAATAATGCATATAACCACGCCATTTGACCCCTGAGAAAGAACATAAGCAAAAAGGTGAAGGCCTCAAAATGGAGGTCAAAAGACCGCAAGGTCGAAAAAGAGACAGTATATAGAGAGAGAAATCATAATAGCTCTACGAGGTAGGGGTAAGGTCTGCGTACACTCTACCCTCCCCAGATTCCACTTGTGTGATTACACACAGGGTATGTTATTGTTGTTGTAAAACTTGTGAAAGAAGCGATAAATTTAAAAGGATATAATAAACTTGATTGAAGTCGTAACTTCGAAGCAGGAATTACTAGCTGTCAAGTATGTGTATAGGAAACGAAAGCATATACTGTAACAAGTAATTGAATTACTCCTGACCTTTACTCCCAAACCAAGGAATGGGCAGTCATATACAGCTCGCAGAATTGAAGTTTCGATATTGTAGCCAGCTCCAAATCCAGTCTTTGCCTCTTTGTAGCTTTCAAGAATCTGAAAATAATCACTTTAGCCTTCAATTTGGGCAGATAAAAACTATAGAAAATGTACAAAAGTTCCACAACAGAATCTTCAAAATTCATTTTGTTCAGTGCATCAAGAGAGAGAGATCCAATTTAAAGAGCTTTTGGATTGAGATGATCCATTTTTTTTTATCTAGAGTATATTGCTTCAACATTCACTAATTTTTTTTTCTGCTCACCAATAAGATTTAATTCAATTTGTCTGAATACAATGTGAATGAATTTACTTTCTGTCCTCTTCCAACTTCTTCTCATTTTCTTCCTCCCTTTCCATTCTTCCAAAAAAGATTCATCTTAACTCTTATTTGTTTGAAAAGTCATCTAAACTCCTATAAAGTGACTCCTTTTTGAGAACTAACAGAAGGTGCAATTTTCAACCCTGACAAAAGTTGAAAGACAACCAAAAATATTTCGATCTACAGGTTGACAAAAATGTAAAAATTGTAGTGGCCTCTAGAACGGAGACATTCACTACTTTGTACATATTCACGATTTTCAAGGATAAGAACTTATTGTACATATCATGCACTACTAGAGGTAACACACTCCAATAAAATCTATTTTATCAGCAATTCAACTTAATTATGTAAAATAAGACTATAGAGTTCTTACTTTTATTAGCTCTGGACCATTCAGTTCTTTAGTACCACAATCTGTCGCATCTAGAAGCTTTATGTGGTCCTCCTGTTATCGTTGCAAACAGGCAGATATTAGATAAATTCATCAATCATAAGTTGTACAAGGACTAAGAAAACAAGAGCTAGAAAGCAGTAAAAAGAAGAAAAAGAAAAGAGAGGGAAAAAAACTCAAGAGACTTATCGGAGGAAAAAACAACTTACAGACATAAGAACTGAAATGGCATTAACAGCCATTAGAACAGCATTATATGAAGTCTTCAAAGCTTCATCCAGAGTTAAAAGATCTTTTTTGAGGAGACCATCAGTGTCAATAACTGCAAACCCAAATAAAAACATCACGATTTTGGAACTATGGCAGAGTTGCTAACAAACTCTTCTTTCTATAATGTAATAAATTTTGTTATAAGTTTAGGCACAAATACACCCGCATACAAGTATACCAAAAAGTAGAGAACCTACAAAAAGATATGTTCTCTACAAACGACATCCAATCTTCAAAAACGTCGTTTCATGCATTCAGGAAGTCAATTCAAGAATAGCTGAACCATTAATAGCAAAGCTGATAATTTTCACAAATAATCAATTAAATTGATCTCAATGACACTTTTAGCCATGTAAAGCTTTAAACAGCATGTAATTAAAGTAATGATGAAGTAGACATGTGCTCATTAAGACTTCTAATGGATGAGCTTGCAGTAAATGTACAGTGTAGAAGCAAGGACTTCCCATGCTATTAGTATCATCAAACTGGTATGAACTACAGATAATACAGCAATATGCAAAGTTCAACTGACCTATACAAACAGTTGCATGCTTTTGAAGTTTGTCAATCAAATCCGTGACCTGTAAGTAGGGTGAACCATCAAAAATGTTGGTCGAAGACAAGGCTGGTAATTGTGAAAATGGTTCCAAAATTTAAATTTAAATTAAGGAAAATCAAATTCCAAACATAAAAATCCTTAATAGTTCCTAATATAACCTCAACATAAATAAACCCCGACTTTTGAACTTTTAAAAATGTCCTCCATTGTCCATCAAAGATAAAAGATAGAAGTAAAATGAAATAAACCTAGGCCTAAAAACCATTTGTAGGTCTACCATTTTTAATTTTTTTGTGAATCAGTAGGTCTACCTTGAAAACTATTTTTGATAAAGATGGCATGTCTATAACTTGATCTTTGTTTTAATACGAAAATGAGAAAGCATTGATCAGTTCTCCCCATTAGATAACATAATGCATGATGCACTACACCCTATATCCTTAGATGTTCTTGCCTATCTATACCACCATATCATATGACCTACAATATAGTACACCATGTTTATAGCTTCAAGTTGTTTATGCATGACCACATTAAATAAAACCACCAGCCAATAGGTTTATCAATGTTTTGACAGGTATGACATATACAATATGTGAATCTCGACTATCTTCATTACTTTAAAGTAGAACAACAAATTGCCTAGTCAATACAAATGGCTTGTATTCTTTACAACCAATGAGGAAATTAAAAAAATTGCTTCCTTCATGAATCAATTTGTTGTCTTTTTACGCCTAATATCCTTCCACAAAAAGATTCATTCAGCATCATCATTTCTCAAAACAAAAGTATAATACCTCATCATAGCGCCTTCGTCCTTCAAAGCTGAAAGGTTTCAGGATGATGCCGATGGCTAGTCCATTTCTGGACTTTAATTTCCTTATAATATCAAGTGCTGGGACATGATCGGTGCCATAAGCTGCACTAGCCACCTAAAGAAGCAACAAGGAAAATAACAATTTCAGCAAAAAAACATACAATTAAAGCAACTGAAGTTTAGATGGTCAATAAAGAAAATGCTTCTTTACAGGTTGGCACCTTTGGCAAAATATTACAAATTAATGAAAAACATACGGTATTGCGGTGAGACTAGATGGTATGTAACTCGTAAAATTAAAACAGAATGGTTGATGGAGAAGTGCTAGCAGCGTGCTTTGTGATAGAAGGGTGCCTACCAAAATAAAAGGTAAGTTCTATAGAACGATTATAAGACCGACAATGTTATATGATAGCAAATGTTGAGCCGCTAAAATCCAACATATCCACGAGATGAACGTCACAAAGATTCGGATACTAGGATGGATGTGGGATCATATAATATAAGATAGAATTAAGAATGACCTCATTTGCCAGAAGGTGCAAGTAGCATGCATTAGGATAAAATGAGAGAAGGTCGTTTGAGATGATTTAGTCATGTTTTGTATCGTCCTACAGATGTACCGGTCCATAAGTGTGAAACTATGGTGAGTGAAGGTGTTAAAAGAAGACGGGGTAGACCTAAATCACATGAAAGGGAGTTGTCTCGAAAGACATAATTTCTTGGAATTATGCAGACTTAGCTAAAGATAAGGCACAATGGAAGAAAAAGATCCATATAGGTGATATCTACTAGTTGGGAATATGTTTAGTATTGTTAGTACATTGAATGTGAACATATTGCTTTTCAAGAGTATTTTGACTTTATTATAGATTTTTATGCCAGTAAATAATATGGAACTTTAAATATTACTGTTGTTTTTATTACTATTATTTTTATATATTTATCTTATTTTTCACTTTATTTTACTTTGGTATGATGATGACATTCATTGAGCTTAAATGAAGAAACATGGACAGTGAGAATTCATGTAGCCAACACCAATTGAGATTGAGGTGGAGTTGTAATGAAAAAAGCTATGGTCCAGCGATAGAATTTTCTTCATGTTGTGACTTAGAAGCAATATCACAAATTTCAGGGAAAGAAGGAAAAAAAAAACAAAGTGACATATAATAAAAGGTCTTTCCAAATTTTCATTTCCTTTATAATAGCACAGGCATAGTTTCTCAAAAAAGTTATAGCACCCAATCAAAAGTTATAAGACTCCAGATGAATATTACAGTTGACTCTAATCATTACTAAGTGAAGCCAATTCAACTACTTCCGTTCTTATTTTGCTAAAGGTTTCATTCAATACTCTCAAAAATTTCAAAAAAATACAATTCTGACTTATCTATCAAACTGTTTAATAGACAGTCTCTATTTGAAAGCAAAGGTAAATCAGACGCAAAACAGATTTCTGCGTCTCTTTAGCTACAAAAACTTGAGGTCTCTTAAGGTAGAAATCATCCACATTTCTTCGTAAGAAACTAAACATAAAGCAGCATTGTTGCTAGAGACATTCAAAAGCAACTACATCTTTATAGGAGCTTAATGGTTCAAGCATCATTTGTCATAGTAGTGTTGTGTAGCTTATGATGTAAGTTATGCCAGTACTTGGTTTAGTGGTTTATCAAGGTACTTGTCAGCAACTCAAATTGGAGGATTGATCAGGTTATGGCTACACTACATATACATTCGTGCAGGCTTAAAAGGCACGTGTTAACTTAGGGAGACAGGAGGAAGTACAGTGAAGCATATGAGTCAAATTGCTTACTCTTCGAAACATATTCTAAGATTTAATAACATCAGTTTCTAGTGCTGCAGCTTCTCGAAATACCTTAAGGAAGAACTCAAGGGAAGATTCCTAATGTTTCTCTTCTTTCACCTCTTTGTTACTCATCTGTTGCAATTTTGGACAAATTTCAGATATGATTTCTTCGATATTCATAAAACTAAACCTTATGTTGAAGCCTAGCAGTCTCCTCTAAACTAGAAAATCATTATAGCCCCTGCATATCATGCATGTGTTTGCTATAATGCCATTCTAATACCACAATACTTTAACCCTCTATGGATGCTGAAGTTACTTTCACAAGAAGCAGGAAAGTACTAGATGCTAAACTGAAGATATAGACACATAACTTTGTTCAAGAACAGAGCAAATCCTTGGTCCGTGATCTTATTCATGACCGTCTACGCATTCCCTGACTCTCGTCCTCTACTCATGACTGCCTTAGCGGAAAACAAAGGAATACAGTCCTTTGTTACCCATCCAAGTGAATGTTTTCATTAGATTCACGTTAGCTAGTACCTTTACTCAATAATCACTGGTAATAAAAGGAAATCTTAGGCATAAGAGTTGAGGAATGTACAAACAAGTATAACTGCTTTGGAACATGAATTTATTGCTGATGGAACTTCCACAATTCTTGAAGAAACATCTGCAAAAAAAAAGACGTTATGAGAAAAGCTTAAGTTCATAACAGATAGAATGGGAGAAGGCAGCAAAGAATAAGATTGACAGAACAGTAGTTGGACAATCTAAGAGCTTGACTCATCTTAAAAGGTATCAAGAAATTTAAAGCTGCATAGAATCTAAGCATCCAACCCACCACCTTAAGGCATTGAGTGGAATTGCTCAAGAGAACTCTTACATAACCCATGAGGGACAACTATATAATTATGGTGGAAGCAACTGGGTAGCAACTTGTACTTTTCTTCTCATTAAGCGCTAGAAAACAACCAACTAATCCCCAGCCAACTTCCATATCAAGAAGAATGAAGATAGATACTCTTTTGAGCAAGATGATGAAAGAGGGGAAACAAAAAGGAAAAAAGAAACAAAATAAAACATTTCACCTTCTGTAGGCACTTTCTCTTGTAATAGCACCTTCTCTGAGTCTTTCATAAGAATATTCCTGCATATACCATCACAAGAACATCAGCAACATTTTCAGAAATTAATACTGCATGATTATGTTTCACGAGAGTAGCTTTGAGAAAGCATTACGTTCTAGGACAAAATGAAGCCCAAAAGCAGATAACTGAAGCATCAAAAAGTTAAGAATCCTCTAAATTCGTTTTCTTCTAAAAGAAATTAGTTGATAAATCAAGTCATTCCCACATTTCATTTCCAGTTCCTTATTTTAAGTCCCCCTTTTCCACTTGCTTAATATCTTCATATTAAGTTGTAGTGAACTTCCATCATGGGTCTAAGCTAAACTTTTTTCCTCTCTCCTCATTCAGTAGACTCTCCTAAGAGTTCCCAAATTCTCTTGGCTTTCCACTTATCCATATATTAGCTGCCCCTGAAGTTTCAATAATACTTATCTTGACTGAAGCATTAAGAGATCCTTCCTTTTCCACTTGTATCTTTGGTGCAAGGAAAAATACTTAGCTCGTTCATTGAGCTGTCATCATGTTAAATATGAGCACCAAAACCTGGTGGGTTAGGTCAGAACTTGAATATTCCCGAGCAGGAGTGGGTCAAATTGGTAGATGATTGTGAATGATTCAAGCAGAGTTACATCGTACATATATTTTAAACCGACTTAGTTTTATTTAAACAAATTTGTTGACTTATCAATACCGACTAGTTGACTTGGTGTTTATATTTTACATACTCAACACCCTCCTCTCTCATTGAATTCTTGTCCTCTTCCTCGCCACTTATTTGCAACTAAATTTGATTTTCCCTTTCGCTTCGGATGTTATTCTCCCTTTCCTACAGAATCCTTGGGTGATAGCGGGGAAGGGAGGAGACCTTTCTGTTTGATAATCCTGGTCCTTATAATGCATTGTGCCAAAGAACAAAATTTTCCTTGCTTATCTGTGCTTGTCTTCTAACTGCTATCAAAACTTTTCTTGGCTACAAATCTATTCATCCACGGAAGGAGCATCACTTTTATGGTAAAGGAGTTTGAATTTCAGTTGGTGGATGATTTTGCAATTTTTTGGAAGACTCTCATCGTTCTGATATTCCTCTCCTGTTTTGTCTTTCTAAATGGTCTCCAAGGCAATATATCATTTTGAACAATGACTTATGGTTTATGAGATTGGATGTCTAACAGCATTGCTTGTCAAGCAATCAGTCGTGGTGCTATCCTAATACCAAAGGGCCATGGCATCAAGTGACCATAAGGGAGTGCATTATTCATCACAGTGGCTGGAAAGAAAAGGCAGCAATGTTACTTCTTCTTCTTTTTTGAAAATGGTAACTTAAGGCACTAATGTTACTTATCCAATTCCTCTTTCTTCTTTTGTTTTGGAGTTAATAGGGAGTTAATGGTCCAAAAAGCACATGAACTATCACTTTTTTCACGAGTTTCACACCCCAACTATTAATTGTTCCCTTTTTCCTACCTAAACTATCCCCATCCATGTATTAAAACACACCTCGAAGCTGATTAGGCCAACAATCAGTTGTTCACAACTATGGAAGCTGAAAAGTGTTCTTCAAATTAATTAGTTAATTAACCCAAGGATGTGGCCTAGTGGTGGATGAAGTGGATTGAGAACCATGAGTTCTCACGTTCATTACATTAAGTGATTTCTCCCATCCGTCCTAGTGTTTGCAGACAGAGTTAGAGTTACCTAATACCTGTTGCTATTAAGAGGTGGTATGTATCCGTGGAATTAGTCTAAGGTGCACACAAGCTGGCTCGGACGCCACAGTACTTTACTAAATAAGCAAAATTCAGAAGCATGGCCAATCAGGCTATAACATAATAAAACTGATACCGAGTCAAATACGTACCAAATAATAGAAAAACAATTCAGAAAGCATACCAAAATCTCAAAGCCGGTGAAAGAGAAGGTGAAGCCAAGCAGAAATCAAGCAGCGCGTCTTTCCTGCTTCCAATTCCAAATACCTCCACAAACTCATTCTCTTCCCACACATTCCTCGAACCTTCTGCCTCCTCAATATCATCATCATCTTCGCGATTCGCTTCACAATTAGCATTACTATTCGAGTTCGTTTTCAATCGCACGTGCTTCTTCGGACTGCAATTCACTCGAAATCTAATTCTCCGGCATGTAAAGGAACGGGAATTGAAAGGATTGGTCGGAGAAATAATGCACGCGCCGGCGCGTGGAAATGTATGGAGTTTCGCCGGTTTCGGAAGGAGAAGTTCCATAGCAGTTGCAGAGAGAGATTGGACTGAGAAAAATGGGGTAAAAAAATCTAGACACAAATGCGAGTGAGGTCCCCAGACTATTAATAAATGCGGTTTCATCCCTTAACTCTATTTTCACAACCATTCGGCCCTAACTCTTTTTAAGTTTGTCAAAAGTGATCACTTTCCCATTTCAATTTGTTCGTTTTACTTTACTTTTTAGAGAGTGTTTGAATTGACTTATTTTTAGGTGTTTTTGATTTTTAAACACTTTTTTATTTTTGGAGGTATTTGGCAAAGACAAAAAGTGTTTTTAAGCACTTTATTTTATGCTTAAAAATCACAAAAAAAAAGTTAAAAGCCAAAAGTTGATTATTACCAACTTTTGACTTTTAACTTTTAGCTTTTAGCTTATAAGTCACTTAAAAAAAGTCAATTCAAACACCCCCATAGCCTGTTTCAAAAATTATGTTTCTTTCCTTTTCTAGCAATTTTTTTAATTCTAACTTTTCACATGATATGTTTAAGACCAGAAGAATAAAAGACATTTTGGTACATTTTACATATCTTTTGCTTAAGACCATAAGAATTAAAAGTCTTTTTAACTTTCTTAAACTCTATATCAAGTCAAAAACAGACAAACAAATTGAAATAGAGGGAGTATTTTTTATCTTTGTTAAATAACTAACAAACTATGTCAGTTAGATTTTCACACCAAAAGCGGACCCACATGTATGGGTAGGGGTGCACGTATACCTATTAACTTCGAATTTTTTTTTGTATATTTATATATCTTGAGGAACTGATATATTTAACTATGTGCCCTTATAAACAGAAGTGCACTTAGAGCGCTTGTTGAAGCTAGTTGTTGCTTTCCAAACTGCGACTTCGAATCGAATCCAAAGGGCCTATAACATTAAAAATATCTTGCTCAACGGTTGGAACAAAGTTAAAATTTAAGTATTAGTTTAGAACCTATATTTGACATATACACGTTTTTAGTGACAAGTCGAATACGATATTATCCCTCAATTGTTGATGGCATATTGGCTAGCCTTATGTTGGTGCCTTGGCAGTTGGCAGTCTTCAAATTCTGGCATAACATAGCTTTATGTTGTCTATGTTATGTGTACTTAATTATGTCCAAACATTTCGTGAGAACTATATAGCTAGTAGTTGGATACTAGATTACAATTTCCAATTAAGTATCACTTTTTTTGGTCTTCATCTTGCGTTCAGTATCCGTTTTGAGATTTTGACGGTTGAGAATATGATTAAACAAATAAAAAAGTATATTCTCTTTGATAACTTAAGTTTTTAGTTAAGATAGTCATATACTTTAATATGATATCAAAGTGGACAGATTTCCTGGGATTGAGTCTCACCGCCACCATTATCAAAAAGCAAAACTCAGTATGATATCTCTAACAGCTAAAACTTTTAGATGAGATAGCCACGCATGCACTTCAACACCGATGACCAGTCCAAGTTTTTACTGTATAAGGCTCATTACAGAAGAAATCACTACCTATTAGAACTTTTCATTTCTAGACTCAAACCTAAAAAGTAAGGACGATGAGATACTATTCACACGATCACAACCCTCGATGATACTTGCCAATTACTCTATTAAGAGAAAATTTCAAAAATACCAGCCCAATTAAAATTAATTGGACTTTTATACCAACATTTTGTTAATTACAATTCATACCAACAATTTGAATGCCAAGCCAAAAAAAAAAAAAAAAAAAAAATCCCTCGCCTCACTCTCTCTCTCTTTTTCAATTTTTTGTTCTGTTTTTCTCTCCTTCTCTTTCTTTCTCGCCTTTCTCTCTCTTTTTCTTTCTTTTTTCTTTTTCCTTTCTGTTTCCTCTCTCTTTCTCTTTCTTTTTTCTTTGTATTTAATATTTTTACCTCCCTCTTTGTATTTTATATTTTCACACTTCTCTTTCTCGTTCTTTGTCTTTCTCCTTTCTCTTTCACTTTTTTCTTTCCCTCGTTGTATTTTGTATTGTTATTTCACTCTTTATTTCTCTTCCTTTTTGTATGTTGTATTTTCACCACCACCACCACACCCCCCCCCCCTCTCTTTTTTTCTTCTTTCGGATACAATTGTATCAACGAATACAAATATAATTCGTATCAACGAAATATAATTTGTATTCAATTATATCAATGAATACAAATACAATTCGTATTAACGAAATATAATTTGTATTCAATTGTATCAACGAATACAAATACAATTCGTAAGTGAAATACAATTTGTATTCAATTGTATCAACGAATACAAATACTATTCGTATCAACAAATAGAAAACACTATTTGTATCAACGAATACAATTTCTCTTTATCTCCTCTTTGTATTATATATATTACAAATACAAATACAATTCGTATCAATGAAATACAATTTGTATTCAATTGTATCAATGAATACAAATGCAATTCGTATCAATAAATAGAAAATACAATTCGTATCAACGAATACAATTTCTCTTTCTCTCCTCTTTATGTTATATATATATGTTATATACAAATACAAATATATCAATAGAGAATTGTATTTAGAGAAAAGGAGAGAAAGAGATGGAGGGAGGAAAAGAGGCAGCGAGAGGGAGGGAGAGGGAAGAGAGGGGATAGAGGGAGGAGAGTGGCCAGCGAGATTGGGAGAGAGGGAGGAGAGTGGCGAGAGAGATAGATGGGAGAAGGAGAGGCTATATACCAATAGATTTGACTAATTGACAAGGAGCGTAATTGATTTAAACTATAGGCATGAAACGTAATTAGGTCTCTAATGTTGGTGTGTTATGTAAATTTCCCCTCTATAAATTCATTTAAGAACCCAAACATCTACTATATTTGAAGGCGATAGGAAGCCCTACACAAATAGAAGGTCCACTTGGCATACTTCATTCGTTTCATATTAATTGTCCACCTTGTTATAAATAGTTGTTCTAAATTACTTGTCCATTTACCAAATTAAAACTAAATTAATAAAAAATTTATCATTTCACAATTCACCCTACAATTAATATTTTTGAAAGTCTAAACAAGCTTATAAGTTCTAAAAAAAAATATTAAAGAGTGGATCAAAGGTAAATTAGTAAAATTACTCATCTTATTCATAATTTCTTAAAAAAATCTGTAAAAGGGAAAATAAATAATTAATATGGAACGGAGGGAGTATCAATTATAGTTTTGATTCCTTGTAGTTCTCAATATGTATATAGTGTAAGGTCCACTTGACGTTTATGTGGATATATGGCTCTTTGGATGAGCCGTGCAGCTACTTATATTTGGTTGGATGAAATCAACCAAATATTGTGGATCTGCCAAGTTGTTTAAAATAATAAAGGAAATTATTAAATCTTTAGAAAACTTTCTTGATCTTATAAAATACTAGCTAATATTTAAGAGAAATAAACACCAAAATAGAAAGAGAGAGAAGTAGGGTACTTTCTATATTTATTTATATTCACTTTTGCAATATACAAGAAAACCTAATATATATAGGCTAAAGGGAGTTGGTCATTAGTCATACTATTTTTAGCCATAATCCTTCCACATGGAAGGCCACATGGCTTCCATATGTTAATTTGAAGGACACATGGCAATCCACATTGTTTACAATACTCCCCCTTAGATGTCCATGTAAAATAAAAAAAATCGTCTATGGTTATTTGCAATACGCATTGCTTGCTGCCTCATTAAAAACCTTACCAAGAAAAACCAGTGGGATAAAATCTTGGTTAAGGGAAAAAGAGTACAACTCGTATTCTTACTCCCCCTGATGAAGGCCACGTTTCAAGTGGTGGAGCCTTCGCATTCCAATCTTGTGTACCATCTTCTCAAGAGTTGAGGTTGGTAAAGACTTGGTGAACAAGTCTGCTGGATTATCACTGGAACGAATTTGTTGTACATCAATATCACTGTTCTTCTGAAGATCATGTGTGAAGAATAACTTCGGTGAAATATGTTTCGTTCTATCTCCTTTTATGAAGCCTCCTTTCAATTGGGCTATGCACGCAGCATTATATTCAAATATGATCGTGGGTACTTTGACACCACACTTCAGGCCGCATCTTTCTTTGATCAACTGTATCATCGATCTCAACCACACACATTCTCTACTTGCTTCATGAATTGCTATTATCTCCACATGATTTGAAAAAGTAGCCACAATGGACTGCTTTGTAGATCGCCAGGATATAGCAGTTCCTCCGTATGTAAACAGATAGCTTATTTGAGATCCAGCTTTATGTGGATCCGATAAATAACCTGCATATGCATGACCAACAAGATTTGCACAATTTTGGTTAATATAAAGCAGACCCATATCAATAGTCCCCTTTAGATATCGCAGGATATGTTTGACACTATTCCAATGTCTCCGCATCGGGAAAGAACTATACCTTGCTAGCAAATTAACAGAAAATGCTATATCAGGTCTGGTTGCGTTAGCAAGATACATAAGTGCGCCTATAGCACTGAGATATGGTACTTTAGTACCAATGAGTTCTTCATTCTCTTCTGGGGGTCGAAACGGATCTTTATTTACTTCAAGTGATCGAACAATCATCGGAGTACTTAATGGATGTGCTTTGTCCATGTAAAATCATTTTAAAATCTTCTCAGTGTAGGCAGATTGGTGGATGAAGACCCCGTCTGCTAAATGTTCAATTTGCAGACCGAGACAAAGTATTATCTTTCCAAGATCTTTCATCTCAAATTCTTTCTTTAGATATTCAATTGCCTTTTGGACCTCTTCAGGGGTTCCAATGAGGTTTATGTCATCAACATAGACGGCGAGTATAACAAACTCACATGCCGTCTTCTTAATAAAAATACAAGGACAAATGACATCATTTATATAACCTTCATTTATCAAGTACTCACTGGGGCGATTATACCACATGCGCTCTGATTGTTTTAGACCATACAATGATCTTTGCAATCTGATTGAGAACATATCTCGAGACTTAGGATTACGTGCTTCAGGCAGTTTAAATCCTTCTGGAATTGTCATATAAATTTCATTATCAAGTGAACCATAAAGATAAGTTGTAACCACGTCCATTAGATGTATTTCAAGGTTTTCCTGTACAGCTAAACCGACGAGGTATCGAAAAGTTATTGCATCCATAACTGGTGAATATGTTTCTTCATAGTCGACGCCGGGTCTTTGAGAGAATCCTTGTGCAACAAGGCGTGCCTTATATCATACAATTTCATTTCTCTCATTTCGTTTTCGCACAAAGACCCATTTATAACCAGCTGGTTTTACACCATCAGGGGTTTGGACTACAGGTCCGAAAACCTCACGTTTAGCAAGTGAGTCCAATTTTGATTGAATTGTCTCTTGCCATTTTGGGCTATCACGCCTTCGTCGACATTCTTTGACAGATTGAAGCTCAAGATCCCCACAGTCTTGCATAAGATTAAGTGCAACATTATATGCAAAAATATTATCCACCGTAATTTTTGATCGATCTAAATTCATTCCATCACCTGTAGAACTTATCGAAAGTTCTTCATTCACTTGAGTCTTGGGTTCACTGATTTCTTCAGGAATATCAGGATTAATCAGATCTTGAATCTCTTCATGAGGTTCTTTTGTAGTGTCATCTTTATCATTTCTTGCACTTCTTTTTCTAAGATTTTTATCCTTTGAGCCCAATGGTCTACCACGCTTCAGGCGTGTTTGGGATTCAGAAGCTATGACACTAGTAGATGGTCATTTTGGGACGTCAATTCTGATAGGCACATTCACTGCAGGGATATGTGACTTTGTTATCCGTTTCAAATCAGTAAATGCATCTGCATTTGATTTGCTATTTTTCGTAAGTGGATGATCTTCTGGACCTCCTGCTCACATATCGGAGCACGTGGATCAAAATGAGATAGTGATGAAACTTTCCACGCAATTCCTCTTGTGGGTTCCTTTTTCTCTCCCCCTAATTGCGGGAAATTTATTTCATCAAACCGACAGTCTGCAAATCGAGCAGTGAATAAATCTCCTGTCAATGGTTCAAGGTAGCGAATTATGGAGGGTGAGTCAAACCCAACATATATACCTAACCTTCGTTGAGGTCCCATCTTAGTTAGCTGTGGTGGTGCAATAGGCACGTATATCGCACATCCAAAGATTCATAAATGAGCTATATTTGGCTCGTGACCAAATACTAATTGTGACGGAGAGTATTTATTATAATAAGTCGGTCTGAGACGAACGGGTGTTGCTGCATGTAGGATAGCATGGCCCCAAATAGTAGTGGGCAATTTCATTTTCATAAGCAGTGGTCTTGCTATCAGTTGTAGGCGCTTAATAAATGACTATGCAAGGCCATTTTGAGTATGAACATGAGCAACAGGATGCTCAATTCTTATCCGAATTGATAAACAATAATCATCAAAAGCTTGGGATGTAAATTCTCCAGCATTATCGAGGCGAATAACCTTAATAGGATAATCTGGAACTTGCGCCCTTAATCATATTATTTGTGCCAATAACTTCGCGAGCGCCAGGTTGCGAGATGACAGGATGCACACATGTGACCATCTTGAAGATGCATCTATTAGGACCATAATATATCTAAACGATCCACTAAGTGAATGAATAGGTCCACATATGTCCCCATGTATACGTTCTAAAAAGCCAGGGGATTCGATGTCAATCTTCATTGGTGATGGCCTGGCAGTTAACTTGCCTTGATAACAAGCAGCACATGAAAATTCATCATTTGTAAGAATCTTCAGGTTCTTTAATGGATGCCCTGTTGAATTTTCAAGAATTCGTCTCATCATTATTGATCCAGGATGACCTATTCGGTCATGTGATAGCACAAAAGTATTTAAATCAGTAAACTTCTGGTTTACGATTGAATGTGCTTCAATTGTACTAATTTCTGCATAATATAGGTCAGAAGATAGGGTTGGCAATTTCTCCAAAATATATTTCTGGCCTGAGACACTTTTGGTTATACCAAGGTATTCCATATTTATTTCATTTAGTGTCTCAACATGATATCCATTTCGGCGGATATTTTTGAAACTTAACAAGTTTCTTGGGGATTTAGAAGAGAATAATGCATCTTCTATAACAAGTTTTGTCCCCTTAGGCAGAAATATAGTAGCTCTTCCGGAGCCTTCAATCAATTTCGAATTACCAGAAATTGTAGTAACATTTGCTTTCTTTCTAAGCAAGGAAGAAAAGTATTTCTCATCTTTAAATATGGCATGCGTTGTTCCACTGTCAATTACGCAAATATCCTCATGATTTGGAGATCCAAATAAAATTTGAGGTATATCCATATTTTCTTCAAAAAAAGATATAAACAAAGTAAAGTTACTATTAAACAATTATACAAATTTTATTTATTTACAGGAGTTGAAAACAAAACATAAACATATCGACAAGGATAAACAAACAGAAGACTATCTAGATTATAGCAGGCTCATCGCTGATCATTTTTCCTTCAGGGAATTCAAAGAAACCAGCTACGTTCAGATGCATGGGCTCAACATTATCTTCAGAAATAAAACTTGCTTCTGCATTGTTACCCAGCCTATGTATGGGCTCAGCATTATCTTCAGAGATAAAGTTTGCTTCTAGATTATTATCACCCCTTTTCAAGGATGCCTGATAAAGCTGAACCAGACGTTTGGATGATCGACACGTACGTGACCAGTGCCCCATTCCTCCACATCTATGACATATACTTTCTGAATTTTTCTTTTGCACAACTTCCTGTTTTTCACCCTTCTTTTTATACTGCTGGTCATTTTTTGGTGCAAGACGACCAACATGATTATAATTTCTTTTTCGACCACGGCCACGACCACGATTGGGGCCACGACCTATTTCTCGCTGGCTATAATTTGCCTGATTCACTTCAGGGAGTGGCATAGAACCAGTGGGTCGACTCTCATGATTTTTCATCAATAGGTCGTTATGCTGCTCAGCAATAAGAAGATGTGAAAGTAATTCAGAATATATTTTAAAGCCCATTTCTCGATATTGCTGCTGCAGGAGCATATTCGAAGCAGGGAATGTGGAGTATGTTTTCTCAAGCTTAGCATGTTCAGTGACCTCTTCTCCGCATAAGTTTAACTGTGATATAATTCTGTACATGGAAGAATTATATTCAATTATACTTTTAAAATCTTGTAACCTCAGATTAAACCAATCATGATGTGCCTGTGGAAGAATGACCAACTTCAGTTGGTCATATCTATCTTTCAAACTATTCCACAGTATAAGAGGGTCTTTAATAGTGAAGTATTGAATTTTCAATCCTTCATCAAGATGGTGGCGGAGAAATATCATAGCTTTGGCACGATCTTGACTAGATGCCTGGTTATTATCTTTGATGGTGTCTACCAGACCCATCGCATCCAAGTGAATTTCAGCATCAAGTGCCCATGACGAGTAGTCTTTGCCCGATATATCCAGAGCAACAAATTCAAGTTTAAAAATATTGGACATTTTTAGGAAAATAAAGTCCTTACCCTTTTTTACCTGTCTAGCGTAGCTCGAGATTGCAGAGTCTCGTGCTGATAATGTCTTACTATAAAATACTAGCTAATATTTAAGAGAAATCACTACTACAAAAAAGGCTTTTAGCGACCATTATTTAGCGGCAATAAACTATTTTTCTTGTGATTTTAATTTTATTCGTTGTTGATGAATCTCTTTTCCCAGAAGTGTAAAGATTGGTTTTTGCAAACTATAGAACTCGTCCTGTTGGATAGATTCATGGGTGAAAACGGAAAATCTAGCGGTTGGCTTCTTCAGGCAAAGAGCTACTTTAATTTTTATATCTCCGATGACCATTAATGTTTTTTGTTCTTAGTGTACCTATTATGCAAAGATTACTTCATGAAATATTCAGTCATCTCAATCCATTTATGACGGGTTAGTTTGCACCTGAAATATCTCTGCTTCTAACTTCAGCTTGTTTTAATGAAATTTGTACCGACTGTTATGGTTGTTGAATGTGTTATTCTAATGCAATTTCTTTACCTGAAACTGTAGAGATTACTGCTTCCAGTGACTGTTATGAAGAATTTGAAAAGGTGAACACATAAATATTGGGTGTTTCCATAGACAGTGTGGTATGTATTTCTTCCCTTCATCAAATTTTTATTATGAAGCTATAAATTCATTACTTATATGTGTGTGCCCGTGCTTTCAGTTTTTGCATTCCATATGCTTACTTCAGTATAATCTGATAATTTCATTGCTATTTCTTCAAAATGCCTATAAAAGGGTTAGTTGTACCTAAATGGTTTATCGTGTCGTATAGAGTTAGTATGCCTCTTTTACTTGTTTTCTACTCTGCATACCTTTGCGATGGTATGACTTTAAGATGAAGCGTTCAACATCTTGTTTACCCGTATACACATGGACAAGGGTTGCTCATCACCTTTTCTTTTGCTTTTGAGTTGGGCCGGGGGAGGGGGCGAGAAGAAGAAAGGTGGTTGTCCATAGATCTTTTTTCATGGTAATCTGGTAGGGGTTGTTCCTAGAGTTTTTGTCATGCTAATTAGTATGTCCTGTTGTTTCCCTGTCAGGTAGGCTCACTTAGACATGCAATCTTGTTAGTGTATCACATTTTTCTAGTGTGTTAATGTGTCATTTAAATGCACATAGACTAATGTTAGTAGTCTAGGAAATTTGAATGCCCTGTAAAGATGTTTTTTTTTCTAATGCAAATCATAGTTCAGAGTTTTTAACAGCCTGTTTGTGTGTGAATCACTATTTCAGTATTTGTAAACACTAGTTTGACCATGAGTATGTGAGTTTTGGTATTTGAACTTCAAATGAAATGTTGAAAATACTTGTTTAGAGGTGTATTTCGAGTGATATTTGTGCATTCACTCACAAATCTTTAACTGATACACTTTTTTTTCCTAGTGTAGTTTTAGCCAAACACAACTTAACTTCTCACAGAACTGTTCCAACTTTAACTTCAAGTACCTTTTGTTCAACTTCAACACAAATATTGTCCAAAGGCTTACTAAATGTATCCATTGGAATGGTGGAGAAGTTTACACTTTTGAGTATATATTCAGGCATTGACTGTAATTTTCGTAATACTCCATTTTCAAGTAAGTGCAAGAAGTTTTCAACATTCCCATGAACCTAATTTTATTTATTTTTTTGTTGAAAAATTTAGAACTTTTGAACCATAGGAAAAGAAAAATAAGAATTAGTGAAGTATAGCAGATTGGCAGAAGGATTTAAAGATAAAGAATCATCTAAAATAACCAAATGTAATAATAGTTGATCAAGGAATTGTTAGAACAAAAACCATTAAATTGGTGAAAGATTCTCTTCTCTTGATATACAACAACAACAACAACATACCCAGTATATTCCCACAAAGATTCTTCTTCTCTTGATATAAAAGAAGAAAATTACAAATAAATGATTGGCAAAATATTCAAGTGAACTTGGGATTGCTAATGACATAATATTTGATCCTTTGGATGAGACATTAACGTTTAGCTTTTTTAGGATGCCTTATATAATAATTTAGTTTGTTATGGCTAATGAGAGACTCTTGCAAAATTAACTTTATATACACCCTAAAATGTGTTTAAAGTTCTGGATAAACTTCTACATAAGAGACTAGTGTGAAGTTTTCTCTCCCAATAACCCATAAAATGACTAAATGAATGGTCATTTTGTTTCAATTCCTTGATGATAAGGACTACAACATCTTTCTTCCTTTCCAAGAATTTACAATAACTCTAATTTTATAGTGAATTAGTATTGCTATGGGTGGAAAAGAGGTTGGTTGTTCGATTTTCACTTATTTACTTTCTTCATACCTGCATTATATGCTTACTTGCTACTTACGTGCTCTACTTGCTTTATTATGCCTTAGGACAATTGCATCTAGCATTTACTCTCTAAGTACTTGCGATATTGTTTTGTTCTTAACTTAATCCTACCATATAGTTAATAATTGAGTGTATATATATATATATATATGATCACTTAAAACTTCGCATCTAAAAAACAGAGCAGCCCGGTGCTCTAAGCATCCTGCATTCACGTAGGGTCCGAAAAAGGGTTGCACCCCCAAGGGGGTGTGATTTTAGCAGCCTACTTGCATCAGTGGCTGATTCCACGGCACAAACCCGTGACCTAAAGGTCACATGGAGACAACTATTGCTCCATGGTTCCCCTTCAAAACATCGCATCTAGTTTAAATTAATTTTATTTGAACACTTTGGATTTTGCATCTAGCTTAAAGACCTAAAAATTAGAAATTTAATTATTTATTGCTCTTAGAACCTTCTTCCTTGGCATAATTGATGACTTCTCTATGGGAGTACTAGCTAATATATGAAAATTGTGTTAAGTGTTTATCATGAGTCTTAACATTGTTAATTGTTAAGGGATATCATTTGGAGTTTGAGAGAAGAGAATTCAAGTGGTTTCTCTTATCACTTACATATATGTGGAATGATGTTTTAATTGATTTTAGGTGTGCTTCAGTGATTAATCTCTTCTAATTTTAGGTGTGCTTCAGAGATAAATGTTTATGAACAACTATCTTGTATGATGACTATTGATGAAATCAATTCTTAGACTTGGTGAAACTAGTTATTGGATTCAATTGGTGTATATTTTCTATTATGCTGGTGATTCAAAATTATGGGTTACTAGTTATTTTTGTTTATTGAAAATTTAATAAAATATCACGTGATATGTAGGATGCATATTATTGTGTATTACTGAAAACAATTGTATATTACCAGACATTTGTCAACTATAAAAAATGCCAATGAAGACATAAATAAAGGTAGATTCAAATAGTAGTTTTAGATGTCGTTACTATTGCCACTAAATGATGTCTCCTTTACCTGGCAATTAATGAGTCTTTCACTGGCAATATTAAAGGTTGCTAAATATTGAATTAGCACATCTATTAGGGAGTTTTAGTGGCCATTTTAATTGCCAGTAAATAAATGTCGTTAAATGTCATAACTTTTAGCGGTAATAATTGATGTCTTTACCAGCATTTAGCAGAATTGCTGCTAAAAGCTTTAGCGACCCTGGATACAACAGCAAATATTTAATTGTCAGTAAAGGTTTTAGCGGCAATAGTTATTGCCGCTAAAAGGAAAATCTATTGCCGGTAAAAGTCATTTTTGTTGTAGTGAATAAACACCAAAATGGAAAGAGAGAGAAGTAGGGTACTTTCTATATTTATTTATATCCACTTTTGCAATATACAAGAAAACCTAATATATATAGGCTAAAGGGAGTTGGTCATTAGTCATACTATTTTTAGCCATAATCCTTCCACATGGAAGGCCACATGACTTCCATATGTTAATTTGAAGGACACATGACAATCCACATTGTTTACGATACTTGAATATTATTTCTAATATCACTGTGAAGACTCCCCCCCCCAACCCCTAAAAAAAGAGTTAACCCTCAAGACGCCTTAACTGCAGTAAAAAAAACAGCATTAACGAGCAAGAAAGGACCCTCAATTATAGATAGGTCTTTATAAGTGTTTTACTAATAACAAACATATATAGTTCTGAATTTTTCCAGCTTGATTGATTCTCGCATCCCTGTGTCCAAAAGGATGGACGAGTTCGATTTGAGTGTTCATCGATCGGATGGATTTATATGTTTCGGGGTGGTGAGATGAGGTGTATCGCAGTCTGGTTAGCGCATCTGTTTTGGGTACAGAGGGAGCACATTTGAATTATTATTTTTTCGCGAGTTTTATATCTCAACTATCAGTTGTTTCTTATTTCTACCTGAAATATCACCATTCATGTATTAAAACACAACTCAAAGCTGATTAGGCCAACTATCACCATCGTCTATGCCTTTTCCTATCCTGAGTATCGCCATCATTCAGATAGAAAAAGTGAACAACTGATAGTTGAAATATGAAACTCACAAAAAAAAATGATAGTTAAAATATATTTTTGATCATTATCTCAAAAAAAGAAGAAAAGGAGTAGAATGATTAGTTCAAATTTTAACCTTTTGTACTTCAACTATTTCAAGCAAGATTTAATCAGTTCTTACTTCTTAGTGAGTTTTCTCCTCTTGTGGAAACCAAATCCACTAAACCTATATATTGATGGCGCAGTACGAACGATTCAGAATTTTAATTTTATAAATTTAAGACTCAATTCTAATTATTGAACCCTTTACTTTGTTTGAGTTAATGAGTTTCATATATAGTTCAAGATTTTTAGCAATTTCACTCGATTTTACACAAATGAATTCAAATTTATGTTAAAATTTATAGGTTCAAATGAATTCACATCTATAGTATTAAATCAGTCCATACATAGAGAGCAGAATTAGGAATTTATATCAAGGGGATCAAGAAAGACATTACAATGTCACACTTATTAGAATTTGAACCCATGACCAAGCTAAGATCAATTTTCGAAACCTCTTTACCACTATATTAGAATATTTTAGTATATCAAAAGAATTCAATAATTTATACATAGAAAAAATAAAAATATATTTCGGTCTACACAATTGATATACTATAACTTTTAGGTTAAGAGAATTCAATTGAACCTCGTTATTCCTATTCAATATATATAGCATTCACAAATGTTAGATAGAGAATTCATATTCTTTATATTTATCATGCATATGTGACTCTTAGGAAGGAAAGAGTAAAATATCAAATGAGACTTTAAATTTATCATGTTACATTTTACTCAACCAAGTTTTTCTTAATTGCGATAAAAGTTATCTGTCGCTAATTTTTTTTTTTTTGTTGTAGTGGTGATTGCAAGCACAAGTAATTACTAGAAGATAAACTCCTATATATGTTTCTGTAGACAAGACTGAAAAAAAAAAAAATTGTCTACTTCTTTTCGTCCCCAAAAAGGATATACTAGACCTTTTCAAAGTCGAAAACAGATCAGAATTTTAACTTCCTCTATTTAGTTAGAAAATTGAGAAGTCATGATATTTAATTAACAGTTAACACGATCTTAAACCTAATAGTCTTTAAGAAGCAACTATATAATCCTCCATATCTTGATATGCGGGGAACATAGTCTGGTCACAGTCAATGGGAATAATACAACATGAAGACATGACGCATTAATATTCACAAACAAAGACGATACTGAATGGGCTCCTCTGTTGCGTCGTACTGCTTGCTTTGAAACCTATTCGGATGGCGCGAGATACGATACACTTTGCTTTCTTGTTGCGTGAAAGTGCTTGAGCGACCGTCGAAAAAGATTTTTTGCGGGGAAGGCAGCCCGAGTCGTCCGTCTTATCTTAGAAATTGCCTTATTAAGGTCCCAGGAAAAAGAAGCCCATTGATAGGGCATTTAGTCTCTCTCTAAATTATGTTTTCCAGAGAAACATTATTGATTTGGACAACTTTCTTTGTGGTGATTTTCGACAAACTTTCATTGCATTAACATGTACACAAATCTTTGTTTACGTAATTAACAAAAAGGACACAAGCAAATAGGTCATTTAATAATGAATCCTACAACAAATAACATGAGTGTTTTGTATTGTATCGAACGCCCTCACATGATAGCGACTCAACTAAAGATTTTGATTCCAGTGGAGGCAGCTATGATCATGGTAGCTGCAATGAAGCAGGCACGGGTATCAACGTCTAAGCCCACGGTAAACATATGATGAGGCCAAATAAGAAATTCAAAAACACCTATATATACTGATCATGGTATAAACCATGCCTATATACCTGAAAACAGATTTTTTTCGAATAAGTAGAAACGAGATGACTTATAATACTGAATCCAGACAAAATGAAAATATACACCTCTCGTGAAAATTAAATTATGTTTTTCTCTGAATTATCTCCGATAGAAACATAATTGATTTGAACAACTTTCTCTGCAGTGATTTTCTACGAACTTTCATTGCGTTAATAGGTACACAAATCTTTGTTCATGCTTAATTAACTCTCTACTTAATAATTACACAATTAAACATGCATGTAAAACCTAATTAAAGAACCATTTATGTAAATATCTATCATCAGATGGCCAAAGCTTTGCAGTTTTCTAAAAAATTTGTGCAGTTAATTATACCTGTATCTTGGCCTATCCAACCAAAATAAAAACAAAAAAAGAAATTCAACAACTAAAGAAAATAAAGACTATATAATCTAACCATCCAACAAAAAGAAAATCACAAAGTTTTTTTTCTTCCTTTCTAAATTTATCTCCAGAAATAAAGGTATTTCTAAATTCCAGCTAAAATCTTCAAGAGAACTTCTTCATTCTACAACTATCTGCTTGGATCCCTGCAAGAATATCCATGAAAGTTTATTAACAAAATAAATAAATAAATAAATAAATAATTAACAATGTGTTAAATCTGGTGAAGAGACATTAAGAAGAATATATTAGCAACAAGAAAGGACTAAGGGTGTGTTCGATATGAACATATTTTTTTATGAAAAATGTTTTTCAGGAAAATAAGTGGGAGGTTTACTTATTTTCGTGTGTTCGGCACGTAAGCAAAAAATAATTATCCTATAAATATTTGCATATAATCTAGACAAATCCTACATGAAGTGGGAGTGTCAGGTGGTGGGGATGGGGACAACGATGTGCTTAGAGAGTGGGAGGACACAATCAAGAGGATCAAGACAGATATTACAATGTCACACTTAGAATTATAATAATATATATATAATATATATTATTAATTTTGTTTGATAATTAAGCAAATTATAAGAAAATAAATAAAAATTTGAACTCTGGTAAGAGTCCGTCGTGTTAGGCTATGACTCATTACTTATTTAGTTCATCTGGACCCGACCATCTTAATCCAAGTAAGTCTTGAGCGGGTTGATGGACCACTAACCTGCCCATTTATAAACTCAACTCTTTTTGACCCTCTCAAATTCAGTTCAACCGTCCATTATTTGACACCCATGTATAAAGCAAATTAAACTATTCAAAACAAACAATAACAACAACAACAATAACAACAATAACGAACAAATATAATTTTACAACAAACAATAATAACGAATCAATATAATTTTACAAGTGAAATTTGAAGAACGTGATATATGTGTATATAATTATATATAGGTAGCTCAAAAGTAGGAATAATCCAAATGTATATGAATTGTATGAGAGTATCCAAAGTGCCAATAAGGCAGCACCCGTGACTTAGTACATGCATTCACATGAACACAGACAGCAACATGGGGGGGCAATTGGAGAGGGACAAGACATGTAAACAACAAAGGAATATTATTATCTACATGTGACCTTCACTCCCCACAAATTCTAAAACCTTTTCTTGTTTTTCGCCCGGTGTTCGATATATATCTATATCGGAGATCGAGTAATCCAGATTCGTATTTAGAAAGTTTCACTTTAGGGATAAAACACTCTCTATCAAAGGCAATCTGTATTCAAAACTCGAACCTGAGGCCTCTAATTCACAAATTCTAACACTTTTTTTTGTTTTTCGCCCAGTATTCGATATATATCTGTTTCGAGATCGAGTAATCCAGACTCGTATTAGAAAAATTTCACACTTTTGCTGTTGCCAGGTGGAATGATTCATTTTTGACTCGCCCCCGGCTACGTTTTGGACCGATTCATATTTTTCATAGAGAAATCTCTGATAGGGATAAAACACTCTCTATCAAAGGCAATCTGTATCCAAGACTCGAACCTAAGGCCTCTAGTTTACAAATTCTAAAACCTTTTTTTTCACATGATGTTCGATATCTATTTCAGAATTCAATTAATTTGGATTCGTACCGAAAAGTCCTGGTTAGGGGGGTAAAACACTTCTAATCAAAGGCGTTTCATTGCCAATAGGTTCAAATTAAACCCTGAAATCTTTGATTAAGGATGGGAGAATACTTACCATCGCACTACAATCTTACGGTAACTATACATATAAAGAGAGAGAAAGAGCGCTTAAACTCTTTTGAAGATTATAAATTTTATATTTTAAAGAAATTTTATTTCTTTGACCAACATGATATAAAATTAATTATTAATTGAGTACTTTTGAAAATGGTGTGCTGTGAAGTATATGCAGAATCCTAAGACAAAGGGCAATTATTCAAGAAAAGAACAATAGATTGCAGCCAAAAGGTAAATAACAGACATACGGATTGACATTCAGACAGGCATATTTCTATCAAAGGAAAATAACTTTTTTTTTTTTTAAATAATAATTTTACTTTTCTATATTTAGTACAAAGTTTTTAATTCCCACAATTTTCATTTACCTTCAGTGATATTCTCTTTTTGTTTGTTAAACCATCTAATATTCGAAATCCAATGCGCGACTAATCTAGATCCATGCCATGTTTTAAGCCTATTTAACGGGAGAGCACTGTCTATTATAGACGTCTAGTTAAAAATAAAAGTATCTCATCCATCCTATCATATTCTTTGATCGTAAGGGTTGTTTGGTTCAAAACAATATTATCCATAATTATAATCTCAAAATTATAATTCTAGCACTATAATCTCTCCTCTTATGTGGGATACTAATGCCAAAATTTTGGTATACTATATAACTACTGGGATTAGTGTATATCCTAACCTTGTATCCAAACGATTCCTTAAAAGATACTCCCATATAGAATGCCACACGAAATGTTTAAAGTCACAAGATTCAAAAACTATTTTAAACATGGTATATATAACTTTTTTATGAAGTGAATCTTAGAGCAGCAATAAAGTTATCTCTGTATGACCTATAAGTCACATGTTCGACCCGTGAAAGCAGTCACTAATACTTGCATTAAGATAGTCTGTCTACATCACACCCCTTGAGGTGCAGCTCTTTCCTAGACCATATAAAACACGGGACGTTTTGTACACTAGACTATCCTTTTTTCTTTCACATATATCTTTTAATTTAAAAATCACAAAACTCAAAAATCTTCTTTATATTGTTAAATTACGTGACCAATTAAACTAAGACACATACAATAAAATAAAATTAGGGAAAACTTTTTACATCACACCTCTCGAAGCGCGACTCATTCCGGACCATATAAAACACGGGCCGAAACGCTTTGTGCACCAGACCATCCTTTTATTTTACATATATCTTTTACTTTAAAACTCACAAAATTTAAACTTCTTTATATTTTTAAACTACGTGATGGCCACCAGTTAAACTAAGACATATAAAATAAAATTAAATTAGAGAAGACTGTCTACATCACACCCCTTGAGGTTTGCAGCTCTTGATCTTCGGACCATGTAAAACAAGAGAGTACGTTTTGTGCACCAGACTGTTCTTTAATTCTTCTTTTACATATAACTTTTAATTACCTAAAATCACAAAATTCAAAAATCTTCCTTATATATCAAACTACGTGACCACCTGTTAAACTAAGACACATAAGATAAATAAATTTAGGGAAGACTGTCTACATCACATCTCTTGAGGTACAGCTTTTCTCCCAACCATGTAAAACACAGAACACTTTGTACACTAGACTATTCTTTTTTCGTTTAAAATTTAAAATCACATAATTTAAAATTCTTTATATTTTTAAATTACGTGACCACCCGTTAAACTAAGACACATGAAATAAATCAGAAAGAGTAATAGTATAAGTAGTATTTTAACTTTATACCTGTACTTTTTGTTGCATATTCCTCTTTCTTCTTCTCTTCCTTTCCCTAACTTTGTATATTTACTCATTGATTGTCACTGAAAATTCCCACCTGATCCAAAAGGTTGATGATGATGACCTTGAGTTTTTTTAGTCTCAGAATTATTATTATTATCCAATGAACCCATCTGCTGCTGGCTGCTGCTAAATCCTCCACCACTCATGCTTCTTACTATTTCACCAACTCCAAGAAAATCCCTTGTCAACCTATTAGCTTCCTCACTCATTCCTCCTATTCCCATTGAAAAGTTGTTACTAGTAATCATTTGCTTCTTTTGTGGTGGCTGATCATAACTATTCATCTTGTTGTTGTCGTTGAACCCTCCTATTACTCCTCCATAGTCTTGATTTTGGTCTTGTGCACCTGTTACGCATGTTGAAGACATAATTAAGTAAATAATAATAATAAAAAATGTATGTGTTATTTGATCGTTTAAACTTTTAATTGAGATGTTAATTCGATCAAATATGTTAACATGGTATCAAGAGCATTCGAGTTTTACTGTCATTCATTATGAAAAAGAATTTTTACGTGCTTGGACCATAAAGAAGAGAGAATCAGGTCAGCACGTGAACAAATTTTCCATAGTAATAAGTAGCGCAGACTAGCCACTTTTCAGCTCCTATAGTTGAAAAATAGTCAATGCCATCGAGTTTGAAATTTCAAGAAATTAAATTTGAAACTCCATGATAATGTCTTGGAATTTCAAACTCTATGACAGTGACTATTTTTTTAATTTTAGGGTTTGAAAAGTGGTTTTTGGTAAAAAAAATTCGAATTTTCACGTTCTTGGCCCATAGGAAAAGAACAAGGCTAGTAAGAAGGCCTATTGAAGACGTTATTAAGCAAATAAAAGTGTTTTCACTCTTACCGTTTAAGTTTTAAGATGAGATAATCACATATTTTACGTTCTTGGCCCATAGAAAAAGAATCGGACTAGCACGTAAGAAGACATTATTAAATAAATAAAAGTGTTTTCACTCTAGCCGTTTAAGTTTTAAGATGAGATAATCATATATGTCACGTTCTTGGCCCATAGAAAAAGAATCAGGCCAGTAAGAAGGCATATTGAAGACTTTATTAAAAGTGTTTTCACTCTAACTGTTTAAGTTTTAAGATGAAATAATCACATATTTCACGTTCTTGTGCCCATAGAAAAAGAATCAGAACAGTAAGAAGGCATATTGAAGACATTATTAAACAAATAAAAGTAGAGTATATTCACTCTAAAACGTTTTAAGTTTTTAGATGAGATGATCACGTTAGTATTAATACGTACCATAAGCATTGACGACTAGGTCATGAAGATGATTTCCGGCACCCATAGGGTCGTCAACGTGGCCGTAAATGCCGCCAAAATTGACGGCTAACGGAGGGTGAAGCTCAGATTTCATGGCACTAGACGACGAACCAACACCAGCACCAGCACCAGCACCAGTGGATACAAATGCTTTGAGCAAAGAAGCACTAGTACTACTATTATTACAACTTGTAGTAGACCCCATCTGAGCCGCTTTCTGCAGCAGCGCCGTGGCGGACATAGGCGGCGCCACCACCGGTGATGATGATGATGAGACATAAAGTGAAGGAATTGATGAACTCATAAAGAAAATGTTTGATGAGTTATTTGAACCTTCACCACTATTGTTGTTGCTAAATTGATGAGGACTAGGAAGTAATAAACCACATGCACTAAGGCCTCCAGGGATATTGCTATTGCTATCGTTACCAACGAGGTCGTTGTTGCTGTTGTTGTTGTTGTTCTGGAAGAAATTCAGGTTAAACATACCGGAAGAGCCGGTGGCATTCGCGTTGTTGTGGAGGTCGGGTAGCTGCATTAGTCCATGGATTGATGGTTTGTTATTTCCCCCCGCGTAATCTTGATGACTTGTTTGATCAGCTGGAAGGTGGAAGAAAGAAGTTGAAGGGCGGAATACTGATGAGTCAAACTGATGGTGGTGGGACCCGCCACTAGTGATATTCTTCATGTTGTTGTTATTATTGTTGTTGTTGTTGCTGCCTCCGAAGTGGAGCATGTCGTGATGATCTGGAATTTGGGAATTTATTTTCGAGAGGCCGACGCCTAAACTCATATTATTGTTGTTGTTGCTGCTACTGCTTCCATATAAATGACTCCCAATGGTGGTCAAGCTTGGTGGATTTCTTGCACTTTCTTGTGCCAATGCATCACAAAAAGCTCTATGGGTGATGAAACTGTCACGCCTGCGTATATTAAGTTATATATACTGTCAGTATAACGTATTTTATAATATACTATCAAGTCAAAAAGAAAAATACTAATCAATAGACTTGGATTAAATTAAAGAAGTAGCTAGAGTCTTGTGAAAAGAATGTTTTTAGTCAAGTAGCTAGTAGAATTTTTTTAGACAAATTATTACACCATTGAACTTACCAAAAATATCAACAATAAACATATATAGTATATGGACTTGAAAATGAGTTGAATTATTTTTGTACAAAGTGGTCCCATATTATACCAGAGATGATTATGACAATTAAGAATAAAATAATAATAATAATAATAATAATTTTAAAAAAAAGAATAAATGGATGATAATTAAATTCATTATTATGATATCCCGTTTCATAGAATATACAATATACATATATAAAAATTGAATATAACATATGAGAAAAATCATGAAAATTCTCCAAGGCCTTATACCCTTCAACAACAACTAACATACTCAGTATATTCTCATAAGTGAGGTTCGAAAAGAGTGGATATCCAAACCTTAGGTAAGTTCGGTGTAGAGAAGTTGTTTCCTATAAAACTTCGACTTAAGAAACACGTGTATATATTAGTCAAGGCTTTATACGGCCTTCAACAACAACAATAACAATAACATATCCAGAATATTCTTACAAATGAGGTTTGGGGAGAGTGAATACACAAGTTTTACCCCTACCTTTATGGGATAAAAAGGTTATTTTCCTATAGACCCTCGACTTAAGAAGAACGTTATAAGAGAAGATATTTGAATCCATTTTTAGCTACTACGATTTTATTCAAGAAATAGTAGTAGTGATTGTGAATAAAGAGAAAATTTCTAAGACAATAATTTGGTCTAAAAATATAAAACATTATCATGAAAAGGGGTGTGGCTGAAAGAAAAGGAAAAACATGAAAATTCAATAATGAAAAGGCTATACCGCCAATAACAACAACCATATACTCAGTATATTCTCACAAGTGAAGTTCAGAAAGAGTGAACATACAAACCTTAAGTATCTTTCTGGTGTTGAAAAGTTATTTTTAATAGACTCTCGACTCAAGAAAAACATATATATATGGATGTTAAAATACCACATATGATAGTGAAAAGTTGATTCAAGAAATAGTAGTGAATGTGAATAAAGAGAAAAATTCTAAGATTAATAATTTGGTCTAAAAATGTATTAAAAAAAAACATTATCATGAAAAGGGGTGTGGTTGAAAGAATTCTGAAAACACTTGAGCATCTATCTAATTCAGACAAAAACAAACAAAAAAACAAAAAAAGAGACATATTTTTTACAACATGGCATAGCAACACGTGAATAAGAAGAAGAAACAAATAGCAGTAACGGCAAAAGGACGATGCTTCCTAGGAAAAAAATGACTGAACAATTCAGACAAGAAATTTTACGAATTAATTAGATAGGTACACTTTTTCTTTTTTTTACTATCGTCTCAATTTATGTAACACCATTTGTCTCGACACAAATTTTTTTTTTAAAAAAAGACTTTTAAAAATAGCTATCCTGAACAAACCTTACACTACTAAAAATCACTATTTTCCCACCGACAAATGTTCGGTACGTGGCTATTTCTATAGATGTTTTGATTGAATCGGTGAGAAAAAAATAGTATTGTTTTCATACCGAAAAATTACGAAGTTTTTTCACAATTTCAGTGAGATTCTATTTCCACCATTTATTTTTTCAGTGAGTTAATTCGATGAAAAATGAGTAGAAAAATCATGGTTTATGACAATAATTTCTAACTAATTTATGGTGAAAAAAATTCTTTATTTCTAATAGTGTTAGAAATTTGTGTGTTAAAAAATATTAAAATTATATTCTTTTTGATTATAAAAAAGTGACATTTTTTTAAAAAAAAGTGTAACGTAAATTATGACAGATGGAGTAGTACTTTAGTGGTGGTAGTATCAGCAAATAAAAAGATCCAAAGACAAAAACAAAACCTATCAGAAAACAGACAAAAAGGTAAATAAATTATTATTTTTTAAAATATAAAAAAAAAAGAGAAAGGAAAATTTAATAGTCCAAAAAGAATATGTAACTGTTGGAAAAGCTGGAGATAACTTTTTACATCATTTCTGGTTTCTTTTAAGACTTTCATCACACACATGGGGAATCTAAAAGCCCTAAAATCAATGAAGATAGTCATAGCACACACCATTTTCACTTTGAGCTAATAATAATCCTCATGATTGTAACTAATACCCAAATTGGGTGTGTGTCCATAAATAAAAAAAAAATGAAAAAATTTAATCCCGTTTATAATATTTTCTCTAACAGCTTAAATTTTTAGGCGAAATGATTATACAAACCTCAATAAATAAGTGCCACAATCACATCCGTATTCGCGAGTGCAATCGAATTTTAGTACCAAAATCATAAGTACCAAGAAATATAAACCCCATAATTGTTAGTACCAAAATGAGTGTCCATATATATAAAATCAAACCAAAAATAAACAAGAATCAAGAAAAACCCTCCTTCACTACTAGAAATTTGCATTTTTTTCCACATTTCCCACGATTTTAGTGGTGACGTATTTTTGAACGACTCTGTGTAACACCATTTAAGTTTTCAGATAAGACGATGAAAGCATACACGAACCTCGAAAAAAAAGGTGCCACAATCACGCATGATTGTTAATTAGAACCAAAATGGGCGTCCATAAATCAAATCAAATCAAAAAAAAAAAAAATGAAGAAATTAAACTTCATTTTTATCCATATCCGTCCTATCAACACTTAAACTTTTAGACGAGACAGTTAATATTATAGACCTAGAAGAAAAGGGTGCCACAATCACATGATTGTTAATTAGTACCAAAATGGGGGCCCAAAAAACCTCATTTTTATCCATGACCTTCTTATCAACACTTAAAATTTTTAGACAAGACGATTACATACCTAAAGAAGAGGGGTCCAAAAATAACCTCATTTTTAACCATATACTTTCCATCAGTACTTAAACTTTTAGACGAGACGATTAATACTGCTACGTACCTGGAGAAAAGGGTGCCACAATCACATCGATATTCGCGCGTACCGCAAGTCTTAGTATGAGCTTTCCAATCAGACTGGACAGCATACTTCTTGGAACACTTCTCACACTTGTACTTCTTCTCACCATGTTTTCTTGAATAATGTTTTTTGATACCAGTAAGATCTCCCAGTGCTCTTGAAGGTTCATGATGTACACAAGTTGGCTCAGGGCATAAATAAACTTTCCTCTTAACCTCTTTTGTACTTTTCTGTTTTAATTTCCAAGGCAAATTGTGTCCTCTTCTGTGTAGCTGGAGGTTTTGTTCTCTTTGGAAACCTTTGTTGCATACCTCACATACAAACCTATTTGTTGCCATTAGGGTCTTGGGAGATAGTGCTATTATTTCTGCATCTGGATCTGAAAAAAAAAGTTAAATAAATAAATATTCAGGAGAGAAATTAATTTTACGTTGTTCGGATACTCCAAAAAATGTTATCGTACGCGTATTGAATCCTTCAAAGATGTATAGGTTTATAGAGGATTCAACAATAAACATGACTCAATAGTGTTTTTCTTTTTAAAAATTCCGAGCAACATATATAGGTTGCTCAAACCCTTTAAGAAATGTTGTCGTAAACATATCAAATCCTTCGAAAACTCAACATTTTTTTTTGAAGGATTTGATACACAACTAGCTCGAATCCTTCAAAAAAGTTACCACACATGTATCAAATCTCAAAAAAAAAACATAATTTTTGAAGGATTTGATACACAGCTAGCTGAAAGTACTTTTGAAGAGTCTGAACAACATAAGCGGATTTTACTTCACAAAGATTTTTATTCAAGAGAATTAGATCAAAAAAGTGAATAAAGTGGTTTTTTTTTCCTTTGCATAAAACTCATGAATTCCCTTTCAAGATTGACTAGGGTTTCTTTTTTCTTCCTTTTAAAGTTGAATTTACAATCAAATCACCTTTTTTCATTTGCTTTTTGCTGAAAAAAAAAGAAGCAAAATTCAAAACCCCTTTTAGTTGTTTTTTTTTTTTAACAAAAAACTTTTTTGGTAGTATATATATATAAGAATACTTGCTTGGTGTTCCAGGCTGATTTCTTCTCTTTTTTGTTGGTGCTTGTTGAAATTGAACTGTTGATGAAGAAGGCGGTACGCCATGTTCTTGTTGTTGTTGTTGTTGCTGATGAAGAAGAAGTTCGTGTTGTTCTTCTTCTCTCATTGCTTGAAACATAGCTGATGAAGGCCCTGCTGCCATTTTCTTGAATTCGTTCTATCTTTTCTTGAACTCACCCCCGAAAACAAAAAGGATGACTGAATTCAAGAAGTTTCTTTTTTTTTTCGCTCACAAAACCTTATCTAAAAAAAACCCCTCCTCCCAAAAAACAAAAAACAAAAGAAAATTGTTTTTTTTTGAGCTAATGAAAAAGAGTGAGTGAGTGAGTGAGAGTGAGAGAGGAAAAAAGAGATATAGCAAAAGAAATCATCCCATGGTGAGCTAGAGAGCTATTTGCTATAAATGTTTTATGAAAAAAAAAAAAAAGATGCTAATGAGGTTTTTTGTTTTTCTTTCTATGTGTGTTCTAGGTGTCATGTATATACACAAACACACACACACACACACACACACACACACACAACCACACATACATATATAGTATATATATATATATATATATAATATATATATAGCATTTTCCTTTTTTTTTTTTTTTTTTTTTTTTTGGTTTTGTTGTTCTCTCTCTATCTCTATCACTATTTTTCTCTTCTCATTTTATACTTCCTATTCCCAAGTCTAAATTCAAAAAAAAATGGAAAAAGATGACATAAATGTCAAAAGAGGGAATCAATACTTTCAAATAGTAAGTTTAGGGGACGTTTGGTTTACGATATAACTATACGAGAAGTATAATGAAATAAATTATTTATGTTGGAAAAATCAGGGATTACTGTATAAAGATAGCAAAAATGAAAAGATAACTAATTATCAAAAGAGGGAATTCAAACTTTCAAAGAGTAAGTTTAGGGGTCGTTTGGTTTACGATATAATTATACGGGAAGTATAATGAAATACATTATTTATGTAGCTACGCAGAGATAATTATTATGTGGAAAATAATAATTTAGGGATTACTATGTAAGGATAGCAAAAATGAAGAATAACTAATTATCAAAAGAGGGAATCGAGAATTTCAAAGAGTAAGTTTAGGGGTCGTGTGGTTTACGATCTAACTGTATGGGAAGTATAATGAAATAATTATGTTGTGAATAATAGAGATAATAATTATGTGGAGAATAGCGATTGAGAGATTATTATGTAAAGATTGCAAAAATGAAAAGATAACTAATTATCAAAAGAGGGAATCACAACTTTCAAAGAGTAAGTTTAGGGGCCGTGTGGTTTACAATCTAATTATACGGGGAGTATAATGAAATAATTATTATGTGGAGAATAACGATTGAGAGATTATTATGTAGAGATTGCAAAAATGAAAAGATGACTAATTATCAAAAGAGGGAATCAAAACTTTCAAAGAGTAAGTTTAGGGATCGTATGATTTACGATCAAACTATATGAAAGTATAATGAAATAAATAAATTATTTATGTGGTGTAGAATAATGCAGAGATAAATATTATTATGTGGCAAATAATAATTCGGAGATTATTTGTAGAGATTGCCTTAATCGGATGTCAATTTTGCCGTTATTAAATGTTCTTATCACAAGCATGTATTCTTATCTCGCATTCTATTTTATATAAAATAATATATATATTAGTACATAAATTAAACGAGTTATTAATATAATTTTTGGTTTCCAATATTAAACAATTCACTTAATTTATGCAAAGTTTATAATAGAAAACAAACGATGTAGTAATTATACCAAAATTATATTGACTATTGAGTTTGTACCGTAAATCAGGTGTTAAATAAATAATGTGGTACTTTCAAAGATAGCTAATTATGAAAAGAGGGAATCGAAACTTTTAAAAGAGTAAATTTAGGGGTCGTATGATTTACGATCTAACTATACGAGAAGTATAATGAAATAAATTATTTATGTGGTAAATAATAATGTATAGATAATTATTATGTGGCGAATAATGGTTGAGGGATTAATTATTATGTAGAAATTGCAAAAATGAAAAGATAACTAATTATCAAAAGAGGGAACCACTTTCAAAGAGTAAGTTTAGGGATCGTATGGTTTACGATCAAACTATACGGGAGTATAATGAAATAAATAAACTATTTATGTGATTAATAATAATTCAAAGAAATATTATTATAAGCAAATAATGATTCGGAGATTGTTATGTAGGGATTGCCTTAATCGGATGACATTTTTTTGGTTATTAAATGATCTTATTACAAGTATGTATTTTGATCCCGCATTTTATTTCATTTAAAAATTATATATATATATATATATATATATATATATATATATATATTCTTGTATAAATTGAACGAGTTAGTTATACAACTTTATACAACTTCTGATTTCCAATATTAAACAATTCACTTAATTTATGCAAAGTTTATAATAGAAAACAAATAGAAATTATACGAAAATTATATTGGTTATTAATTTTACAACATAAATTAGATGTTATATAAATAATACAATACTTTGTACAAAAAATAAAGTTTCTTATACTTCAAACTAAACGACCTTTTAAGTATATACCCTTTGAGAAGTCAAGAAGGAGAAATTTGTAAATCTTACTAACGTATTATAAACAGAACAAATAATTATAACTACAACTAACTTAATCAAAGTGGGATACATGATATTTCTTCGTCCTTAATCATAAATTTTAGATTTAAATTCTGGGAATAAAATTATTTTTCAATACAAAGCGCTTTTTCTTCTTAAATGAGCCTACACTACGCGAATCTGAACTGATTTACATAAATATCCTTGTTTTTAGGCCATCATTTTAGTTTTTGTTCCTATTTTAAGTTACACAAATTTAGCTCTTGGAAAATTATTTTTTCGGACAATGTTAAACTCAATGTTTTCTCAAAGCTCTGAACTGAATTATACAATTTTAGATCGTCGTCTGATATTTTCTCGTAAGATTTTCTATTTATCCTAAAAGATCTTTAAATCGTAATAAAAAAGATTCATATAAGTTACACGAAAAATTAAAACTATTTACTAAACAATTATTCCAATTGATGAAAATTTCTAATGATCTAAATTAGTCGGATCTGTGAATTTCGAATACGATACGACGAAGGACGGGTGAGGAGAGGAGGATGATGGAGCTGTCACTGGGGCCCACAACCCGTAACGTGTCCATATGCGACGTCGGATTGGGTCCACCCAACTTGCCTCTCTTTCTCTCATTTCGTATCCTTCTATTCACTTCCTGCCAAAAACCTTCCTTCGTCACCTTTCGGATTTTCGTTCGGTATCTGATATTCATATTAGAATTTTAATTAATTTAAATTTATGTTACCAGAAAATGCTTTGTAATGTATTCAAAACCTCTGATTAAAATAGAAAATATTATATTCTCATTCCATCGGATTTTTATTCAATATCTAGTATGCATATTGAGGTCTTGGTTAATTTAAATTTGTGTTGTATAGAATTCGTTTATAATATTATTATTTTCATATTTAGAATTTAAATTCGAGATCTCTGATTAAAACTGAAAAAATTATATACATTCCACCACGTACAATCCTTGACGTTATTTGGTAGCTGGTTAGAATTATGCAGGTATTAATAATACATTAAGTATTAATTATGCGGGTATATATTAGTTATTCCATCTTCTACTCTGCATAAGATCATACATAAATTTTCTCATAACTTATACATGTATTATTAGTTATGTGTGTTACTAATTACAAATCAAACGTCATATTATTTTTATATATGAATAATTTATTTTCTAATTACTAGCTATCAAATATTATATAACTTATACAAAAATTAATATATTAATAACTTACTTCTTTACTAGACTATCAAACGACCCATATTGATTTCGTCACAACAAATAAATACTACTAACTACTAATATCTTTTCTTTGTATCTACTAGTACGTAGTATTTTTATTTAGCTAATAGTCAAAAATAAATATTCCAAATACATATTATATGTGAAGTCCTTTTGTCCATTTTCATTTTCCACTTTGTGTCATTGAACTCACATGATTTATTTTTTTAGGTATGTTCTTGTGGAGCCTGAGAAATATTCTTGTCTATTTTCTGTTTCTTTTTTTTTATTATTATATATTTTCAACAACAAAATTATTTCAGAGGAGAATTTGAAAAAAAAAAATCAATTACTTCATTTATAAAGTTAATGTAAATAAGAAGGAAAAAAAAAATCTTTGAGGGAATTGAAATCCTTAATTTAATGTAATTTGGAGTTGTAACTTGTAATCAATCCAATTATTAGTTCATTAATCACTGTAAATCAATAAAAGTTAGTACAATATAATCTTGGATTTAACGCTGAAGTAGAATTAATGTCAAGCTCAATTGAATCTAATAATTTTAATTCAAGTTTTTGATTTATTTACTTTAAGAAAAATCACTTAATTTATAACTTAAAAAGACTACAATCTCGAACTCATAAATTTTAAATTTTCACTACGTTGCTATAAAGAAATGGAATACAAATTAAAGCAATTAATGGAATTGAGAAGGCTAAGGAGTTTATACTTTGTGGAAACAATACTAGATATATATTAGCTTAGTTTTGTAGATTAATTTGTTAAGTTAGTAAAAAAACAAAAACAAATTTGATGAATTCTTCAAATATTATTCTTTATATATGAGACTATGAGTAAATAATGCAAGTAACAAATCCTATTTTACCTTAGAAAGTTGTGGTGGAATGACAAATACTTTTCTATTTTTAATTAGATGGCTCGAGTTTAAGTCTTAATATGAGGTTGTCTTTAATAAAGAACACTTTAACTTTCAAAATAAAATTTTTGGCGCTAATTTAAATTAATCGAATCCCAAAATAAGTATCGAATAACAAACAAAAGAAAAACAAATCACGTGTGTCACACCTCATCGGTTACAAAATTACATTACGTTCTCCAAGATAGAAGGATGACTATTGCGGTTTTTAAGTTCACTTTCTTGTAATTTGTAACAACTAGGACTAAATACTCGTAATGATGACTGAATTAGTGTACCACGTGGTATTTCATAAAAGAGATTAAAGATCAATTTTTTCTTATTAGGGGAAAAGCTAAGTAGGATCGAGGAGATTTATCCAAAAAAAATTTGACGAAAAATTTCATTGTTTATATATGGTTAAAATTATTTTTTATGTGTATATAGTAGATGTTGGATCCTTTCTGACTGCTTCGTATGTTTGAATTCTTTATATTTTGAATCACCTTAGTTAAAATCCTGGCTCCATCATTGCTTCCTGCCAACGTCTTCTCAGTCGAGCTCATTGCACTAAATTTACCTTGTACGATTTACATCTCCTGTGTGATTTGCAAGTTATTATATAAAAGCATGTTTATCCAGAACACAATTAAAGAATAACGATTGTGAATTTCTCAGGAAGTTCCAAAACAAAAAACTAGGCGTAAATTGAGGAAATAATCTCCCATAACCATGGTTATAATTTAAATAGATGAAAATGTTCATACAAAGATTTTTTATATTTGATTTATCGATCTTCTGAAAAAACTGTCATATAATTAAAAGAATATATATCTATGATATGAATTCGATAAGAAAACTCTATTGAATAAGTACATAATTAAATAAATAAAAATATATTTCTTATAATAACTTGAGCTTTTAAATAAGACAATCACATATTACATTATGATATAAGAACGAAAAAATAAAATTTGCGGATTCGAATTTCACCTCACCCATTATTTCAATTTTAACTCAATTTTTGAAGCAGTCCTTCACATAAAATAAGACATATTTCTATTGTTAGATAAGAATGGGTCTACTGAATTTCCCTGTCCCACCCCCCTCCCATATACCCAAACTAAAAATAATAATTGAGAATGATTTTTAAAAAAATATTTTAATAAAATTATGATTTATATTTTTTCAGTAGTTTCTTTTAATACATAATTTTTTTTAAATAAAATTCAATACTTTAGTTAACATATGAAATTAAGGGCTCATTTAGACATGGTTTTGTTCTTCTTCTTTATTTTTTGAAAAATTTATTTTAATTAAAACATTATTTGGTTATACATTAGAGAGATAAATTTTCAAGTGATTTTTTTTCTCACTCATAAAACATCAATTTTCTTGTCATGTGAAATACATGTTGAAACGTTCAAACCTAACTTGAACTTTTAAATATCGTTTTTTGATTTCATCTTTAAATACATTTTTTTTTTAAAAAATCATTTAATTTATGTCCAAACGCCTATTAAATTTAATAGTCATATTTCAATTTAGGAGGATCGAAAGAAAAAATTGATTTATTGAAAACAATCTCACTACATACCCTACAAAGGTATATAACAATAAGGTTTGCATACATTTATCCTTTTCAGATCTTACTTGTAGGACTATACTGAGTATGTTATTGTCGTTGTTGTTTGAGGAAGAAACAAGTTGGTCTATCGAAAAAAGTTTTTCTATGTACCCTACAAAGGTATATAACTATAAGATCTGCATACGCTTATTTTTTTCAGATCATATTTTTAAGATTATGCTGAGTATGTTATTATCTATTTGAGGAAGAAAAAAATAGAAGAGAATCTTGAAATAGTGAATATGTATATAAATTAACCAACAGGCAGCTTGTGTTATGCTGGGAGAGTCACATCAAAGGAATAAAAAAGGGGAAGAATGTTATATGAAAGAAAGTGGATGTTACTATCATATATTGACCCACTTGAAGACCTAATTCCAACCACTTGGAATTAATAAAAAATAAAATATTATATATATAACAATCACACACTTTTATTATCTTAGAGAAGACACAAAAAATAATAATTAGGACTTCCTATAAAGTTACCAAAAGTTAGCAAGAAAATAGGTTGAAATTTCTAATGTAATGACAACCAAATAATCATCATCATCATCATGCATGGTCAAGACATGCAAGAAAGCTAAGAGGAATCAATGGTCTCATAATGTGTACTTTTCTTTACTTTTAGGTCTTGTCTCGAGTTCGAGCTCTCGCGAATAAAAAAAAAAACATGTTGGGAATGTTGTCTTAGAAATAACCCTCTTGGGAAATGATTTTTTTTTTTGTTTATTAGGAGCATTGGACCTTGTATTATATGATTTTAAATTTAGTCGAGCTCCGATACAAATATCGGACATTGAATGAAAATTTTAAAATTTGAAGGATTTTATAAAAAAAAAAAAGTAGTTTCTTTGGAAAATGACTTAATTTGCACCTTTAGCGTCCATTGCTAGTAAATTTAATTAAAATCGTCGTTAAAAGTCACAAGCTTTAACAACAATTATGATTACTAAATCCATCCTGAAAATTAAATGACCTAGTTTGCACTTTTAGCATCCTCTTTTATTTTCGATAAAATCAATTAAATTATCAGTAAAAAATTACCCTTTAGCAACAAATAAATAAAAACCTCTATAAGAGATACACAACGACGTAATAATAATAATCGTAACTCAATTTCAAACAAGTTGAGATATACTAGAACGTGCAAGAGTGTTATACGAAAAAAAGAAAGAGTTTTGCATAATAATTCATAAATTATGTAATATTTTCTTTTTGGGATTTTAGCTACATGCATGTATTTACTTATTCATCAACATGGGTTGTGGTGGAGCCGTTCCACCCTTAATTAGAGGTTTCGGGTTTGAACCCTGGGTATGGAGAAAATCTTATTAGGAGTGTCACCTCCAGAATGGACCATGCAGTACGCGATCCAAATTAGTCGAGACGTCAATGCGAATATCGAACACCGGGTGGAAAAAAGGAATGTATTTACTGATCCAAGTAAAATTAATTAATTTAATTATTGTGAGATGCCACTAGTCATTTTTATGATTTAGTTGGATCTGTATGATTGTGACTCTCCATTCTAAAAGCAGTGAAGAAACAATTTGAGTTCCAGCTTTTATTAAGCCAAAGGCTTTGTATTGGTTATTCATTTGAAGAAAAGAATGTACAATGACACCTCAACTGTCTCACACAGCCTTTCTTTATTAATTATTGTCAAACATACAATTGCAAGATTTAATAAATAGTATCTTCTTTTACTTTTAAATTGTTTATATTTGAATTTGGAAGGTTTTGTTCTTTGTTTTTTGCTCTGTTTGATTTTTGTTTAATATATAGATTGGACTTTTGGAAGAATGCAAGAGAGGCAGGCATGGAGTGACTGACTGAGTTCTTTAATGTCATATTTAGATTAGTTATAGTGTTGTTGTACAAAAAAAAATGGTGATATATATTCATGATCAGAATAATTATATGAAAGTCTGGGAAAGGGTGATCGAGATGAAGACAAGGAGAGGTCGTGTGTCATGAGAACCAATTCGAATTGTGGGGGTGTTCAACTACAAAAGTCATCTACCTTGTAAGGAGATTGTTGAAATAAATATAGGACAAGAGGAGGGACTTATACATGGTATTCATGGATAACTACATGTGTATCAAGTTACTAAGTCACACTATATATATGAAAGTCTGGGAGAGGGTGATCGAGATGAAGGCGATGAGGGATGTGTCTATATGTGAAAATCAATCCAAATTCATGTCGAGGCGTCCGACTACAGAAGTCATCCATATTGTGAGGAGACTGTTGGAGCAATATAGGGACAAGAAAAAGGATTAAGACATGGTGTTAATTGACCTAGCTAGAAAAGACAATCAATAAAGTTCTTAAGAATGTCGTTTGAAGATGTTTGGAGTCTAGAGGTGTTCATGTGACTTACATTAGAGCTATTAAGGACGCGTGACTTATATTTTTATATTCAAATAAAAGAATAACTATTTCTACTCGATCATAGAGAGTTAGTGCCGTTTGACTATGAATAGTTTCCACTCTTTGACTTTTTTTTTTGGAATTTTACTGAAAAACTATTTAAACATAGAATTATTACAATTCTTCGAATTTAACTTGAAGTTAAATTTTAAAAAAATTCTGAATTCGGAAAAACTCTCCAAAAAAGCTATTTCACTGTAAATCACTCACAATAAAATTCAAAAACAACTTTAATTTTGAATTATATCCAAACACAATTTAAATTTCTAAATATTATTTTCAACTTGATTTTTTTATTTTCTATTTTTTGCTATTTTATATCCAAATCCTCACTTTGATTTTAATTTCCCAGATAAGTAATTAGTGGTGAAGGACCACTCAAGATTCTGAAAATGCAGTTTTCTGAAATTAAATTAAATATCCTGTTTATCCAACTTTATTAAAGTGACCTCCAATTTTGTCTTATCTAGTAGTAACAACTAACAACAACAATGTGATATAAACGTGAATAGATTTTAAGTCAAATATTTCTCTTCTTCCAATAAAGAAGCCATATATATAGATAGAGCTTTGCTTGTTTAAAGAGTTCAATGAAAAATAGTTTATTAGTATGTATTAGGTGCTCAATCGAAATAGATCGCAATCAAAAATAAATTTATTTTAACTTAAGTTAGGGGATTATAGACACTTTGTAATTTTGAAAAAATAAATGTATATATATATATATGTATATAACATTAATAGTGTATATATATTTGTATTGGCACATCTAGTAATACGGGTAAAGTGGTTCCATCAATTGATTTAGCTAGCGTTTGGACATGTAAATTCTCAAAAATCATAATTTAAAATTCAAATCATAATTTTAACCTTTTTATATACAAGATTTAATCCATAAATTTATATTTTGTAAAAGAAAATCTTCATTTAAATTTTACAAAAAAGAAAAAAAAACTCATGCTCGATTTGAAAAAATTATCCATACTATGTGAAAGAATTATATTAAAGAATAACTAGTTACTATTATTGTTGATTAGTGACTTTATAAATTATGTATACTTTGTAATCGCAAATATTTATTTATAATAGGAATATAAAGATTTGTGATTTATTAATATAGTGTCTTAGGATATTACGGTATTCTATTTATGAACTATGATTTACTCATTCGATAATATTTTATAAAAATTAATTTTATTTTTAAATTTTTTCACAATTTATGAAAATTTTATGTTTATAAAAAAATATAATTTTAAAAAGTTAAATTATATATCCACACAAAACTTTAATTTCATATCAAAAAATAGACAAAAAGAACAAGAGAAGAGTCTAGATTATACACTTATAAAGTGATGATGCACTGGCCAGTAAATAAATTTGACCAAGTAGTTTACAGTATCAAAAATTGACTTTTACATTGTATTATCACTCATTTAAATAATAGTCGATAAAATATTTGAGAGAAGTAATTAAATAAAATATGACACAATTTTAGTTTATTAAGAACATAACTTTAAATAAGAGCTTATAAAAATATGAATTAAGATAAAAGGTTAGTTAGGTAATTGATAATTATCTCCCTTATTTTTTTTATATATTAGTAGTCGTAGTAGTACATTAATGTTTCTTACACTTCAGCTATCATATTATTTTGGTGTAGTAACTATTCTTTTAGTATGTTTTATATGTTTTCTTTAGCATTTTATTTTAACTTTTTTTTACTCTTTTTTTTTTTTTCGAACTGTTTTATAATGTTTTTACTTTAGTCGATGGCCTATTAGAAATATCTTTTCTATCTCTCACGATAAAAATAAGGTTTGCATACAAATACTTTTTTTAGACTTTACTTATAAGATTATACTAAGTATATTGTTATTATTATTGCGTATGCATAAATATTGTCCTCTTTAAATCATACTTATGTTGATAAAAAAGAAAAGGGACATTTTTTATAAAATAAAAGTAAAATAAATAAATTGAACGGAGAGAATAAAAGTTTAATTTTTTTAATTGTTTTTTTTTGAAAAAGGCAGGCTTGCCCTTTCTAGCCATTTTGGATGCAATCCACTTAATAGAGATGACATATATGTCAATGTCATCACAGGTGGGAAGCCCAATAGGGTAAATGGGCATAGGCACAGGCCTCAAGAAGAAGCTACACTTCATCAAATAAGTAGCTAAGTAATAAAATTTAGGATAAATTACGTAAAGAGACAAATATCCTTATCATATTTATTATTAATTCAATAAGAGGTCATTTGGTAGATGGTTAGAGTTATGCAGATATTAGTAATGTAGGGATTAATTATGAGAGAATTTATGTATTATTTATGCAAGTATTAGTTATGCAGAGATTAGTTATATATGTATTACTTATTTCACCTTCTACTCTACATAAGATAATACAGAGATTCTCTCATAATTTATACATGTATTAGTTATGTGGATTTTAAAAGGATAAATTACCTAAAGAACTAAACACCCCTATCATATCTACTATTGCTCCCATCAGTTTATTTTAATTACTCAATATACCACATCTTATTAAAAAAACCCTTCTTTATATCAGATACATCATCAAAGCAGATCCCTTATTTAATGGAATAAAATCTCAAATTCAAATCATGCAAATCATAGTTAATCTATCTCCCTCTCTTTCTTTTCTTCTCTTCTCCCTCTGCTAAAAATAAAATCACCCCGCCTCCACCATCGCAGTCCCATTAAAAATCTCAAAGCCCTCTCACTAGTTCCTCCTTGTTTCTTATTTTCGTTGAATAAGGCAAACACAAAAATATCAGGTTATACTATTTGCTTCAACTTTGATCCAAATGCTTATTTTGAGAATACGAAGCTTTGGAAGATGTATACCTTCCATGAAGAAGATGGATGTACTAAAACTACTGCATCATCAATTCAATAGGCAGAAGACAAGGGAGTTGACGAGGAAAGTTTCTTTAGGTGGTTCAATGAAGTTAATAAAAGGGATGAAGTTGGTGATATAAATATGCATGTATCCGAACAACCATGCTATATGGCGTGAACACTTTAATTTTGCGGTGGCGGATATCGTAGGGTGGCAAGAAGGAGGGTGAATGTACTTGTGTACCCATGTATCATAGTCAACTAATTCATATTGAATATAAAATTTAGTGTTTGTTCATATACATACGAATGCATCTATGTTAGATTTGTGTTTCTTCTTCTTCTTCTTTTAAGCATGTATCTATGCACATATACATGTATCAAAAGTTTCAATGGGGCAACTTGATACTAGATACATGTATTTTGGATATCTATATTGAATACATCAAATTAATATTGGATACACTAGATTAGTCGATTATGGACACATGTATTTTTGGATATAATATATAAAATTGATACTGGATACATCAATTCATTATTATATTGGATACATTAAATTAATACCGAATTTACTGTATATAGGATATAATGTATGAAATTGATACTGGATACATCAAAGTAATACTAGATACATACTGTCGCGCCCTATTTTGAACTTGGCCAAAATATGCTTGCAACATCCGGCTCTTTCATGCCTTTGTTTTGGAAAAAAGGGTTTAGAGTCGCCACCTAAATTTTAGGAAACTTAGGAAACCATTTTGTATGTAAAACTCTGTTTTTAGTCTGCGAAAACGTTTGAGATTCTGAGTAAGAGTTTTGGTTACTCGAAGGGAAGGTGTTAGGCACCCTTCAGAGCCTATCCGAAGATAGTCCTTAAACTCAGTTTTAGAAACATATTTGGGAAAATTATTTGTCCATTATTTGCTAAAAAGGGTGATAAAAAACATATTTTTTTTTTTATTAATTTAAGAAAAACTCAAAGTATATGACACATGCCACTACAATAGGCAAAAAATATAAAATATGCTTATGGTAAAAAAATGAGACACATGTACGTACATGTCAAAATATATGAAAGTTTAATAGCAATAATTAAAGTATGTAAAACTTTATGATTTATAAGAAATATATACTTAAAAGCTATGTAAAAAGATGAAGATATTATTTATAATAAATATGCCTTTGTAAAGTAAAATATATGTAGTTCTTAAAGTTTGAGAAAGTTTATGACATGTTTATTAAAAAGAAAGTAAAGATGACGTATGTATATTTAAAATATAGGAAATCATGTGAAGTTTATTATTTTAAAAGATTTGGATAAGTAAAAGTATGTAAGAAATATATTGGTAATAGAGAAAAAGATATAAGAGGAAATCATATTTGTTTTGTAAATATATTTCATGTAAAAGAACAATTTGAAAATTGAGCAGAGAACGAGATTTATTTGTTTTCATGTAAGGGAGACTTTTATTCGTAAGGTAAAAATGAACATGCATTGAATATGAAAGAAAGCATTATGTACGTAAATGTAATTATGATAAAATAATATATGTATAATTAAAGTAGGAAGAAGGATAAGTAAAAATATAAATATATATACCTTGTAGTAGATGACATATATACCTTGCATTTTTAGGCTTCAAAATCTGAAAATCTGAAAATATATATATAGAGTATAGCAAAATATTTGTAAAATATTGGTGTTAGAATAAGAGAATACATGAATTATTAATAAATATAAAGGGGGGGGCTTGCCTAAATTAGATAAAGCATTTTATAATTTAAAGCCTAAGAATGACTAACTATTGGTGTGAAATAAATTGAATCGCTAATTAATGTTTTTGAAAATCTACCGCGAATTATTTGGAACAAAGTCCTTCTTGAAACAAAGCCTAAGTTAGTTAATAAAAAATCTGCACTATTCACCATTTATCACTACTATTTTTGAAAGTGTTTAAACACTAATTTTAAAGGATTTAAAAGGGAAATTAGAAATATTTGCCTAAGCTAAAGGAATGAAGGAAAACTCTTTCAAAATTTCAAACTAAATCTCCTAATCAAACCAAATGGTAAGCCGAAGGATAAATGTTAATCGAAGTCACAAAGAAAAACACATATCCAAATAATACAAGGTTAGTTAAACAAATTCAAATAATAAGAAAAACATATAGAAAATAAAGGGCTAAGTATATTAAGTTCCTTTGGAGGAATTAATCTCCTAGTGAGTGACTCCGAAACACCGCGATGGTTCCTAATAGTTGTTCGACCCAAAACATATTTGGGCCGAGATTGAGTTTCAAATGAGAACTCCAACTCTCCGGGGTGTACATGAAACAAAGAAAGGTGATAAGGATTAATAACTTGCATAACAAAGTTTACAAAAATATAGAAATATGCCAAACTTAACAATAAAGTGATAAAGAAAACAAACATGCTATTTGGTAAATACACAAGAATATATGAAAGACGACATGTGACCATATTTTGTTTCATGTTTTATAAACAAAGCGATCTTAGGTAAACAAACAACTTCGATACTAGTTGATTATTAGAAAACAAAGTACACAACAAGTAGCAATATAAAACCTTATTATTATTTATTTCAAGTAAAGAAAGTAGTTATGAAACAAATCACTTTAAAAAGATAACACTAATAACCGGGAGATTAAAGGAGAACCAAACTATTACGTTGGCTTATAATGAGTTCCTTAAGCTAGTATTCCCGAAATTGATCCCGAGTTAAAACCAAAATAATGAAAATACGGGCAGCCCTCTTCTTCTAACAAATGCACACTAAATCAACCACTTTTTACTAGGATTAAGGTGTTTAAAGAAAAGTTAGAGACCACAATATTAACAAAACGCTAAAAGACATATATAATCATAATGTACATTCCTATCCTAAACATCATTTCCGGGACTAATGAAACGACTAAACTTATTGCAAACTTTTCTATCTTAAGAAATTGAACTACAAGAAATGCAAGCATAACAACATATACTTTTCGGGTTTACACGAAATCAACCAACCAACCAAAATGAGGACAAACAAATTAATGAATTAGTCCGCCAACTTCACTATGACATAAGTTTAAATGAAGAAAAGCGAGAGTCACTACTCATTAATTTCAACTTTGCAAACTAAGTGGCACTCTTGATGCTTAGGCAAATGTATGTCAGCAAAACACATAAGAAAAACATTCAAACCAACTATGGCTACTGCAATAGTAAAGTTCCATGCTTGTTCAATCATATATAAGGTTCAAAGTCACCACTTCCGCACCCACATCTTGAAACAAATAGCACAAAAGGTCTACAAACAAACGGTTAACCATGTTGAGGGCTTGAAACTCGTAGTCTTATCATCCTAATCTAAAGTTTTAAGACTTTAAATCCTTTTTACGCTAAACGAAGGCTGCCAACACCTTGCGGGAACGAAAAATTATAAGAGACGAACTAAACAATTATTATAGTCATCAAGTGATCACAACAATATCCTTAAACATTCAGCGGTATAAACCCGGAAAAACTCGAAGCCTCTTGAGGTTTATTTCAAGCTAATTCAAGGTTATAAATAATCTTTCAATACACCATCAACTTTAAATACAAACCAACATCCCGACAACTACATTACTTCAAGTCTTGCTCGATAGTTCGTACCAAACAGCCAACCATTTACAACAATTAAACCAAACCTTGAATTGTAAACACTTCACAATCACATAAGCTAAACCAAACGGCCAGAAACTGATTTTGTTTCACATTTTTAATGCCTAAAATCAACCAAACAAGAACAACCAAACCCGCACGAATCAATGGATCACAAAACTAAACATAAAGTAATTAGACGGGATAGGATTTACCTTGTGTTGGGCAGCGATTGAGGCCGTCAAGTGTTGAGTTCCAAACTAGCGAATTCCGACTCCAGTTTTCCGAGTAGAGCGAACGAAACAGAGGGAGCGAAACGAGTGGTGAGTAAAAGCAAATTGATAGTGAACAATGGGAGAACAATTGTTGTGAGCTGTTTTTTGATAATTTTTTCTGATCTTTGTCTGGAAAAAAAATCCGCCCCCTTCTGTCTGTGTGTGTCTGTTCGTTCTTTTATAGCCGAAATTCTAAGGCTCCAACGGTTTCTTTCCAAGAATTCAAAATTTGAATTCTTGGAAAGCCAAGTTGCAAAAGAAATGATGAAAATCAGAAAAAGAAGAAGATGAGATGCCTACTTTTTCAGACGGATTTGAAAGAGATGGTGACGGGTCGGCGGTGTGGAGCAGACGGTCGGCTGGGTTTCCTCTTTTCCGAGGTCTGCCACCGGCGGTGACGACCTTTTCGAGGCTACAAAAAGCCTCCGAAAAGGGGAGGGGACGCTGTGAGGTGACGGGAGAGGATGTGGTCGCCGTTTGCCCGCAAAATCCGGCGGGTCTTTGGGGTTTGGGCGGCGGGCAGCAAGTGGACGAAGTGGGGGTTTGGGTGGTCTGTCGGTTTTGGGGTTGAAGGTGGGGGTTTGTTTTTGTTTTTGTTGAAAGTGGACGAAGTGGGAGAAAAGGGATTAGGGGTGTGTTTAGTTGGGGAAATTGGGCTGGTGGGGTGAATTGGGCTGGGTCAGGTGGTTGGGTAGTGGGCTAGGGAGTTGGGTAGTGGGTTAGGCGAAATTGGGCTGAAACAATTGGCCCAAAATTGGTAAATGAATTAGTTTGTAGGAAAATTCAATTTTCCCTAATCGTTTTTCCACTTAATTAATTTAACGATGCTTCCTTCATCCCAATTAATTTTCAATACGTATACAGTTGACTTAAAAATAATTTTGATACACGTAATTGCGATCCTCAATTGATAGAACTGCATTTAGGAAATGTTATAGCGATACGACAAATTTCATTTAGAGTTTGAAATAAAAGTTACTATACCAATATTTTGTTAAGGAGAATGAATTATAAAATATTTTGGGGTGATTTTATAAGATACAATATTTTAGTAATTATTATTATAAAAAGTAAAGGAAATCATTTTAAAAAATGATTATTGGTGCCAAAATTTATAAAAATTAATATAAAAATAAGAAAATTATTTTGGAAAAGTCCTCGGGATTAAGAAGCATATAAAAAATTAATTATGGGAAAAAGGAGGGCCAAAATTGGGTGTCAACACATACAAACATATATATGAAATTAATATTAGATACATACAAATAAATACATAAAATTTATACTAGATACATATAAACATATATATGAAATTAATACTAAATACATATAAAATGATACATTAGATGAAAAGTAATCAAATTACATAATCAAGATATACATATTCCGTCTTATATTAATAAAATTAATGAATTTATTATTTTTAAAAAGTAAAAAAAATAAAATTAATTGAACATATATACATGCCTTGATTTTCGCCTTATATTAAGGGATTTGATTAATTAAAATTTCCATAATTAGTTGTCATGTATCTGTGATACATATCATCAGCTTGAAATATGCATGTATCCGAAGTATGAAAAGTGGTAAAAAATATAATTAGGTAAACTAGTGTCTTAAAGAGTAATGGAGTTCTAAAGATGTGGATTTTATGAAAGTTATCCATTTTAAAATTACAAACCAAACACTATATTAATTTTATACACAAATAATTTACCTCCTAACTAACTACCAAACATGATATTACTTATGCAAGATTTAATACCTGCATAACTCAATTCTAATCCAGCTATCAAACGAGCCCTAAGTTTATTTTAATTGCTTAATACACCCAGATCTTATCAAAAAATTCAATTGGATGCATCATGTGTATCAAATACATGCGGATACTTGTGTAACCCCTCAGATACATACCAGTACATGTTGTAACCCCTCAGATACGTGCGATACATCATGTAATCCCTCAGATACATGCGAATGTGATGTATCTGAGACTAAATCATGTATCCAGACAGCGAATACATGCCTTATGCCATGTATCCGAGATAAAATTATGTATCTAAATGCTTGTAGCGATGTATCTGAGTGGTGTGGATGCCTGTAATGATGCATCTGAGCCTGTAGCGATGTATCTGAACGGTCTATTATGTAATTTTAAAAGTAATGGGAGAGAAAATAATTAGCTCCTATAATTATCAAATTTATGTAAGTTACCTAAAAAAATTGTCCCAAAATAAGTATCAGTTTTAAAATTCAAGACAAATAATAACTATTTATAACTTATATCCTTATATTAAAGAATTACTTTTTATTATATTCAATTTTCAAGAATCATCTAGTAATAAATGACTTACTAACTATACCTTATATACTTTTCTTAATGAACATAAAATGAAGTAAGCTGATATTTATTTTGAGACGGAACAAGTATATAATTAATCATTTTGTAATTCAAGATTGGTGTACATGCAAGAATACTATGAATCTTCTTCTTTTTTTTTCATCAAGACTCAAGACGAATACAAGATAGCTTGGCTATGACATTAATTCTCTTGTCTTGTCTAGCCGTCATCTCGAGGTTTGGATCGTGACAAAAATATTAAATTTTTTGAGTTAAAAAGATGAAAGGAAAAATTGAAGACTGAGAACGTATGAAGTCGATGTTAAGAGATTGACCGAAGAAATTACTTAAGTTCAAAAATCCAATAAAAAATATAATGAAGAACGATTTTATTTTGTACTCTTCATGAAGTTTAACTAGTATAAGAATAATATAATCGATATGTACTTATTATACACTAAGGGGTCATTTGGTAGAGTGTATAAGAATAATGCTGAATATAGTGTATTAGTAATGCTTGCATTAGTTATGTTTGCAGTAGTTATGCTTGCATTAGTTCTTATGCACTGTTTGGTTTAATGTATTAGAATTAACATGTCTTATATAATTTTTATAAAAAGAAATTTGCTTACAAAAATACCCTTGACACTTTAATTTTAATTTTGTACACTTTCTTTGCATCAAAGTTCTTTTATCTTTAAAACTTCACTTGCTCATTGTTTTTCAAAATGAAAGTAATTGACTGTAGCGTTGCTTCAAAAACGAATAGAGCATTGTTATTATAAAAAAAGAGGGAAAAAAAAGGAACTGAGAAACAAAAAAAAAGGAAACTGAGAACAAACGAAAAAAAGAATTGAGAAAAAACAAAAAAAAACAAAAAAAAACAAAAAGGAGAAATTTGGCAAAGTAAGAAGAGAGGCAGAGAGCAAGTTTTTAAATTTCTAAAATATAATATGGTGGAAAAGAACTTGAGAAATGTTTTGACTTTCAAGAGGGATTTGAGGGATAGTAATGTCATTAATCAAGCTAATGCATGTGTTGAAATCCTTTGTATTACTAATGCATCAAAATCTGTGGTATTACTAATGCATAGTTCAATACACAATAGAGGTATAACTAATGCTTGCATTAGTTATACATAGACTAAAAAAGTGTACCAAACAAGGTACTAATAATACACACACCTAATGCATGCATTATTTTTTTAATACACTCTACCAAACGACCCCTAAGTATACCCCGACAGCTACACTCTATTATGTTTATAAGCGGCATTTTTAAACTCAAATTCAAAAATTTTAATTAAAAATAAAAAAAACTCATCCATTCTTTATAGATCGTTTGGTATTCGGGATAAGATAGGATATCTCAGGATTAAGTTTGAAATTAAAATTATATTCTATTTGATTGAAACTTATACCTTCTATCAAATAGCGTATAAATATAATCTCAACTTTAATCCTCGATATTCCACCTTATTTCATCCAACTCAATATTATCTTATCTCACCTCTCAAATAAAATAAATTAATTTCAAGATTATAATTCAAAAACTATAATCTCGAGATAATTTTATCAGCAAACTAAACGACTATGGACTTTCCACATGACTTCTTCTGGATGTTGCCAAAATAGACTTGACTCAAGTCAACGCTTGGATGGTCTCATTTTAAACTATTGACGTTTACCTTTTTGTATATATTGTAACGTATGCTAGTCAATTACTATTGTCCAAGAAAGACTCCATACGATGTACTTTGAAGTATATATTTTTTGTTTTATTTTTCAGGTGTATATAGCTGATTTTATTTATTATCATGAGCAGTTGTGTATAATTATCTTTTAAAATAACTCGATAACGTAAATTTTGTTTTTATATTGCCAGTTAATTACTATCGTCCAAGAAAGACTCCATACGGTGTACTTTGGAGTATATATTTCTTGTTTTATTTTTCAGGTGTGTGTAGCTGATTTTACTTTATTATTATAAACAGTTATGTGTAGTTACTTTTTAAATGACTCGATAGTGTAAATTTTGTTTTATAGTTCCCATCAATTACTATCGTCCAAGAAAGACTCCATACGATGTACTTTGAAGTATATATTTTTTATTTATTATTCAGGTGTGTGTAGCTGATTTTACTTTATTATTATGAACAGTTATGTATAGTTATCTTTAAATAACTTGATAGCGTAAATTTTATTTTTATATTGCCAGTCAATTACTTTTGTCCAAGAAATACGCATGTCTTCTTAGACATGTATCAAAATGCTTTTTATTCTTGTGATCTTAGACATGTCATGTGAAAATTTGAAATTAAAGAGTTGTTAAAAAGAAAAATGATCATTCTTTTTTAAGCGGACTAAAAGAAAAAGTAAGTCAACATATTGAAACAGATGAAGTATTGTGAACAGTCATGTATAGTTATTTTTTAAATGACTCGATAACGTAAATTTTGTTTTTATATTGCCCTTCAATTACTTTTGTCCAAGAAAGACTGCATACGATGTACTTTGTAGCTTCGATTGTATTTTTCTGCAATAAATAACTTTACTGATAATACATAAACGATCTCAAAAAGTTAAAGGATGAGTAACTTCATTTATAATTCAGTGAGGAAAAACAGAAACCCAATCAATCTTATGTAACAATGTAGGGCCGACTTTAAAGCTTTAAGAAAAGGCAAGTGCTTTAGGCTTTCAAATTTGAGGGGTTTTAATTTATTTATTTTAATAATAATAAATTATAATTTTTTTTAAATAAAATAATATTGAGTACGATCAGTAGAAAAAGTGAACTTTTCATATAAAAGAAAAGAATTATTAGATGAAGTTTGACATATCTAAAGTATTATATCTCAAGAAAGATCAATTGGAGTGATTATATTATCAATTGAAAAAGAATTATCAGAAGAAATCAATTATAAAAAAGTTATTAACAACTATCCATCTAAAATATTGAGAAGGATAGATGTTTTTTTTTTAAAAAGTTTAAGGCTTCCGTTTGAGGCCTTAGGCCACCAAATTGCTTGAGTCGTTTATGTAACAACGAGATAGAGAACTTGACTAAATTGTGTGTTAGCATATTCCATAATCTAAGAATATGTGTATATAACATGTACATCTTCAAAGAAACTCATAAGGTTCCAAAAATCTTCATAAGTAGTGAGTGGCGGATGTAGAGCATTGTCGTATAGGTTCACATAAACCCAATAACTTTTGCTCAAACACTATGTATGTATAATAAAAATCATATTAAATATTCATAAATATTTAACTGTGAACCCAGTTATTAATATGTATGAACTTGAAATTGATGTAGGTAACCAATAAACTTCAAATCCTAGATTCGACTCTGCAAATAGTCTTTATCTCCCACGAGAATACACTCCTTTTTTAGTATCATATCCATTACAATTTTTTTGCATCTTTGATCATCCATTTTTTATAGCGTTTTTCAACTATTCACGTTAATGCTTCAGCGCAATGAATATGGCCTTTCCACAAATTAAATTGGGGTACCAAAGATTTGAAGCAAAAGCCACTTAGTTCATTTGCATCTTTATTATGAAAATTGGCATTAAATATTTGAACTAGTCCCAGAGAAATCTTTAATGAGTAATATGAAATTTAGATTTGAAGATTGTTTCTTTTTGCTTTTATATAACCCATTTATGATTTGAGCTATTAATTTAGGAGCGAGAATTTTTCCTCTTTTTTTTTTAAAATCATTTTTGTTGTTGAGTGTTTGATGAATGGATAATTTTAATCAATTAAAAGATGGGTGAGATTAGAAGAAAGAATAGTTTAGAGATGGTGAAAATTCATGGTTTGTAAAAATATTTAAAGAGGATGGATCCTAGTTGAACATCCTAGAGGGTAGGAGTGTCAATGGTACGGTTCGAATGGTTATTTTGCAAAATTTGTACCATAACAATTTTTTGGTTATTTTATTTCATATATAACCAAAATTAGACTTTTCAAAACCGTCGCATCACCTCGATTTTTCTTCGATATCGGTACGGTTCGGTTAATTTCCAATTTTTTTTTAAAAAAATAATATAAAAGTTAGAACACTCTATCATGTATACATGTATACATGTGTATGACTTTGGCAAAAACTCTTTAGACATTTTTATTGTTTAAAAGGTGATAAGAAAATAAGAGTAAAAATTTATCCCATTATTTTATGGTAGTGTAAAATAATATTAAGTATAGATAAAAAATATAATGTAGATTACATGAGCGGGGAGAAATGAATGAAGATGAAACTCAAGAATTAGGTCGTACTTAAATTAATTATCGAATAAGAGAAATTTAAATCATAAGAGAGGAAAAATATCTAACAACATGTAGCTTGTTACCCAAGATCATTGGAATACCTTGTAGCTTACTAGTTACTACTCGAGAGTCAAAATCTTAGAACAAATTTAGTTTCGATCGGAGTAGTATAGTAAGTTTCAATATTAGAACTTTGAGCGGGTCCTAATTTTATTATTTCTAAACTTAATATATAAAATATATTTACACATGTATTATTCGGTACGGTTCAGTATTTTTTTGGTTAATTTTTATAAAATAAAAAACCTACCCAATTATTCAGTACGGTTATGAACTTATATAAAAACCGTCGATTTTATTAAAGAAACCTAAAAATCAGTTCGGTACGGTACGGTTTCGTCGATTTTTTAAAAACTATTGACACCCCTACTATAAGGTATATTTTGTCAAGTTGGAGTGACATATCCTAGTTGAATTGCCACATCGGATGCCATGTCATCAGGAAAAAAAACCGTCAAGTAGGAAAGCATTTGTAGTCCATTGTGCTAACGGTAAGGGTAAGTTTGAGCCCAAAATCAAATGGAGGACATATTTGCTTCATTTCAAATAGTTTGAGGGTAATTTTGATATATGTTATTTCTTGCTTTATTTCTCAAGTGTGTAGTTGATCCTTTTTTTACGATGAACATGCTCATGTAATTATTAGATGACTTGGTAATGTTTTATGTATACTTTTAGTGTATACAAGTTAAATTCTTTTATTATATATTTCATATATTTCCGTTCGTTTATGTGGTAGTACTTATTTTTAGTTCATTCAAAAAAAAATGATAATTTTTTAAATTTAAAAATGATTTAACTTAACTTCTCATTTTACTCTTATGGTCATAAGAAGTTTTACAGTTATATAAATGTTATGAAAGGTTAAAAATTACAAGACGAGAGTTTCATAGTCTATCATCATGACCCCATATTGAATTACAATGCACAAGTGTTAGTCAATATTTTTTTTTGGATGATCGTAGTGTTTGTATTAGCTTTTGCGTATCTCGATAAATTTCATAGATACTTATCATCTCCCACTAGCAACAGGTACCATGTAACTCTGTCTATACTAAGGTTAGAATAGATGGAAAGAATCACCTAATATTTTGTCTCCGCTGAAATTTAAACCTGAGATCTCATGGTTGTTAACCCACTTCATAAGTGTTAGCCAATAATATTATCATTAATTACTACCCAAAAAGAAAAGGAAAACAAAAAGAGTTATCTATATATACCAACAAATTACATTGAAAAAAACTAGAATACATACTGGAAGAAGAGTCATGGTTACACTTACTGATACATCGAGTTTAAATTATATACATCGTTATTATAAGAATTTTTACATCAACTTACTTATCGTAACCATAACAAATAATTAATCTGTTTTATTTTCAAGATTACATAACTCACGTTTTACAAAAGCTTACCTAGTTATAAACATCGTTTGTATAACCTGATAATGTATAAAATCTCTTTATACTGACGATATATATCAACTTAAATACTTAATTATCTATACAAACATCCTCTATATGATGGGATTAAATAATCAGATCCATTATTAATCTCATGATATATTTGAGGGGTACATGAAATGGGCACTAAACAAAGTCCTTTGCTCCTCAAATCAACTTCTTTATTCTCAAATCCTCCCCAATACCTTTCCTGAATTAATTATCAAAAAAAACTTATTAGTATTAATTAAATTTGCATAATACTAATATTTTTAGCATTTTATTATGTTATAATATTATGAATATTTACACTACACAGTAATCCAACAAAATTAAGAACACAAAATTAACCTAATATTTATTCTTTATGAATTTTAGCCAGTATAATTTATTGTATAATCAATGTATACATTGAGTATACACATGCGATGACTATAATCTGATATCGATAGATGGATAAAAGTTATTTAGCTAATCACATAATATAGCGATAGTTTTGGAGTTTTATAGTATATATGCGTGGATGCACTTATTATCTGCACGAACGCAGTTAGGCAGAGATATTATATACGTGCGGATACACTTATTATGCACGCGGCTATGATGTATTCTGCTTTACAGATATTGTATACACGTGAAAACACTTATTATGCACACAAATACATTATATTTCACTACTATTATGCATGCAAAGACACTCGATTCCGCTACCTTTTGAAATCAAAATGCTGCTATATTTCATAATTAAGCAAAATCTTACTATGTTTTGAGAATCTAAGAGCAAATAACACTATTTACGAAATTTTCCCTATCTTTTATTTATAGTTGAACCCAATCTTTAGTCAATATCATCTTAAGAGGTTCTCTATTATTAAATGTTACTAATTAAATACTTATCATATTTCCTGATGTATAATTAAACAATAATAATAAATTCAAGATTTATACCATTCCAATAGTACTTAAAGTTGTTAAATAGCTCACCTTGCATGTATTGCTCTTCATATAGGCATGGCTCAGTAGCTGCAGAGAGGATACAGGAGAAAAAAAAAAGAAAACGTCATATTATATATTAATTAAACATAAGAGTAATGAAATGCTTCACGTGTACGATCATCTTATCTAAAAGTTTAAGCTATTATATATAGAACGTATATCTTCTCGACTTAATACGAGACCAATGGCCTGCAGATTCTTTTAAAAGGGATTCAGAGAAACACTAGTGCATGTCATATTTAGAACTTGAACGTGTGATCTAAAGCAATTTTTGAATTTTCTTTGTCACCTATACTAGAATAGTCACTGTAATAAAGGATTTAACAACAATAACTGTTACAAACCAAATGGAAGAGTCCAACCCAAAAGACTAGTCCGATAGGTGGGAGAACCCATTTAGCCTATAAACCCATTGGCATTTCTCTATTTTTCCGATGAGGGACAATTGGTTCACAACAATCGCCCCCGCTTGAGAACCAACGACCTCGTTGGTCACGATTAGCCCAGTTGGTCACGGCTGGCACCCCTTTTTGGGTCCAGGCCACCACTCTGAGTTCTCGTTGGTCACGGTTGGCACCCTTCTTGGGTCCAGGCCACCACTCCGAGTCGTGGTCCTCACTCTCAATGAAAGCACCAATGTTACAAACCAAATGGAAGAGCTCAACCCAAAAGACTAGTCTAATAGGTGGGAGAACCCATTTAGCCTATAAACCCATTGGCATTTCTCTATTTTTCCGATGAGGGATAATTGGTTCACAACAATAACATATTCAGTGTAATACAATAGGTGGAGTCTGACAAGGATAGCACAAGTAAAGCATCTAAAAGAAGTTCTATTAAAAAAAAAAGAAATAAAACATAGACGTAAAAGAAGACGTAACAAATAATAGAAAAATCATTACACAACATTCAGAGAAAGGAACAGTAACAACAACAAAATAATATGTTAACTAAAGCGAAGGAACAACCAACAGTAACATAAATCGAAGAGCAAGAAACTACGAAATTAGTACTAATGCTACTGATATACAAGGAAAATCATACCTGTATTTGCTCTTGTAAGAATCTAACATAGTTGATTGTTTCCCATAGAACAGATGCTGTATCAGTCTAGACAAGTAAAGATAATGTTTCATTAGAGATAATTAATAATATATAAATTAATATTAAAATTCGCACAATGCACGATCAATATTAAAGAAAATTATTATCTTAATATTAATTTGAGCACATTATATTGTTATTATTAGTAACAATGAGCATAAAAATAGCAAAAAATAAAAATGTGTTAAAATGGGTTGGAATATAATAAGATGACTGAAAAATGGGAACTTACAATATAACGCTAGTTATGAATGCAGGTTGCTGATAGGAATGCTAGGAGAATCGGAGGTAAAGCACAACTTCAAGGAGCAAAACAAGGTAGCAGATGTGCTCGCTATGGAAGGAGCAAAGAAGAAACTTTTTTGGGAATGGATGTATTTTTGTAGTTCCTCCGATGTATGTCGTGGATATGATTTGAACAAACATCATAGGAACTAACTTCCGTTTTACCTCACATGATATTGTTTAATTGAGCACAAAATTTTAAGAAGAAGGATTTTCAAGATAAGTACGTCTCTCCGGACCATATAGTGTTCGTCGAGCTCATATGAAGAGTTTGGTTAATATATATGTCAGATTCCACCAAGTATACAAATAGAACCTAACCTTATATGTTCTCTTATTATATCTTTTAAATAATAATTTTTTATAATCTTAAATATATTTTAATATTTATAAGGTAATAAATTAAAATAAATATTACATAATTAAGTTGGTAAGTGTAAATACCAATTGGAAAAAAAAGAAGCTAACCTTTCCAAATGGGGAGACAATTTGTTGAAGAGCTGTAATTTTGTCTGCAAGCTTCACTTTTGGAACTTGTATCTGTAAATTATATATAATCCATAGATATATAACTAATACATAGACTGAAAATACTATCAAATAAAAAATTAAATAATATTAAAACTAATATTATATATTATTTTTTCTAATACGTCCTATCAAACGACTCGTACCTTTGCAGATGAAACTGTAGAATTTTCATTCTTTTGCCTTTTTGAGTTTGTCTCTGAATTATTATCTTCTGATTTCCTCTTTTTTCCATCACTTGGATTATATTCTTGTGTTCTTCCATTGCTTCTCTTCAATGTGTTGCATGTTGATATTGCACCCTTAGACTTGCTCTTAGAACAAGAACAAGTAGAATTAGTTTGAGTAAATAAGACTTTAAAGGGGTAAAAAAGGTAAAAGCCTAACTTTAATATTGACTTGTAAATACTTTATTTTTAACTTAAAACTTGAGTTAAAAAAAGCAGTCCGATGTACTAAGCTCCGGCCCACTATGTATGGAGTTCGTAGAAGGGCCGAATTACATTGGGTGATCTTATGCATGTCGATTTACCTTGTATTTGTGCAAGAGGCTGTTTTCGCGTCAAATTAAAACTTAATTTTCGATTCAAATTACACTTTCTTTTTTACCAAAATACTTTATTAATATATTAAGAAAAAGGAATTAGCTATAAAATTCATCACTAATCTGTCGCTAAATAGCTCGTAGTTGTTTTTTTGATAATTCATCCGACCTCAACTCTTAAGTCGGAAAAATCTTGATTGCAAGACCAAACCAACCTCGAGAGGACGGTTTTTTAAAAAAATGAAAAATTCCAACCTCAGGAGGTCGTTTTTTTTTTTTTGGAAAATTCCGACCTTCAAATGTCGGTTTTTAAAATTACAAAATAATAAAATGCACCATTCAAAGTTCCCCCAGATACTTATTGGGTATCAACTATGTTCTCTTTTAAATGTATATTTTGATGAAAAAAGATGACCTAAAGAAGTTTTTTTAAAAAAAAAAAAATTACAAAACTGACCCCCCAAACTTGTACTAACATTCTTCTTTATCCAAATAATGTGTATTTATACCCTTTTTTTCATGTAATATAATTCTAGAGAGAGAGAGAGAGTGTTCTTACTAGAGAAGGTTGTTGGTGGCCATGCAACTTCTTGTGTTCCCCTAAATTCAATGTTTTGAGACTTGGTTTAAAGTCATTGAAATTAGTATCCACCAAGGGCTTATTATTGCTTAAATAGCCACAAAAACAAATGCTAGCCAAGTTTCTTGAATTATCTACTTCTTGATGATGAGCAATTTGATCACTTCTCATAGGAAACATAGAGTCCATAGCATTACTATTATTATTATTTGTATAGTAATTAAGTGGTCTCCCAAGAAGAAGATTACTATAGGGATGAAATGAGTAATCATCATCATCATTAGCCATTTGATTATGATGATCAAAACAAGATTTAGAGGAGATTAAGGTTGTTGATGATGATCCCCCATCTAATAAGCTCATCTCCATATTGTTTTCCAATAGATTTTTAGTATTAATGCTCCCACTTGTTCCACTAGTAGTAGAGTTGCTTCTGCATATTTGGTTAATACATTCAGGTGAGTAGAAAATATACAAAAAAAATTAAAGACAAGAGAGAAAAAAAACAAATTAATTCAATTTCCAACTTGATTTCGGACAGTCGAATATAAAGGACAGTGCACAAAGCATCCCGAGTTAGCAGGGTTCAAGAAAAGGCCACACTTGATGAAGAGATCTGATCTAGACAACCTAACCTAATACAAGCATCACTGGCCGAAGAAAAGTCAAATATAAAGACCCTATTTTTAGCTCTTTTTGTGCTTCCTTGACTTCTCAAACTGAACTGAGACTATTCAAATATAGCCGGAAGGAACTCTTTTTGTATTTAAAGTGTTTCCTAAAGTTCGTATGATATTTTTATTTTGGTACTTTTCTATGATTATCGGGCTATACCCCATTTATAAAATCGCCAAAGAAATTTATACACATCACAATTTTGGAGGTTGTATACCTTTTGCGGTATACGATTCACATAATTGTATACTCTAAAGGTATACAATAGTAAAAATAATGTAATCTATTGTATATTTCGAAGTGATACAACGTACATATTCACGGGGTATTTTGTAACTATTTTTTCTAAGTAGATGTAGAATTAAATATATTTTTTAAAATGAATATTTTCGAGTAATTTTGTATGAGCATCGACGATATTTCTCTTTTAGTTTTTCCCCACTAAAATCATCATTATAAGTGCTTCAAGAATCAAAGATGGTGTTGGTAATTTCCATTAAGAAAATAAATAGAGAAGGGCTAATTGGGTTTCTAGATAAGTGGTGTATTAAGAAATATGTTTTATATTAAAGTATAGTTATTAGTGAAAAATTCTTATTTACTATATATTTTAACAAAATGCTTTATTTTCTTAAATTTAGTATCCTGTAAAACTAAGATACATAAAATGAAATGAAGAGAGTAATAACATAGTCATTAATTATCCAAACATCTTGAGCCTTATTCTTTTGGTTAGAGAAAAACTAGGTTGAAGAAAGATATAATCAAAACTATTATGAACAATTACATGTAATTATCTTTAAAAGTGAGACAAAGAGCATAGTCATAAAAAAGAAAAACAGTTCAGTGCACAAAGCATCATACGTTCACGCATAGTTCACACACCAAAGGGGTGTGATATATGTAGACAGCTTACCCTAATGCAAGCATTAGTGACTGCTTTCACGATTCGGCCCTGTGATCTATAGGTCACACGGAGACAACTTTCACGAACAACATAGTCATAAATTAAAGAGATCAAAGATAGTTAAACTCACAAGAGAAGTTGGCTCCAAATCAAGTGATTGTGATCATCAGAATTAGCAGCAATTTCTCCACTAATCAAAGAATTACTATTAACATTCTCATGATCAACACCAAGTAGAAATTGATATTGATGAAGATTATTATTATTTGTCGCACTATTTCCATTATTATTAGAAATAGATATAACATCTTGATCTTCACAAGATGAACTTCTATTTGTATTACATGAAGACAAAGAGGAATTATTATTAGAAATAATTGGATGAAAAATAGTATTATTGTCTACTTGTGGCCACCAATTTTGTGACAACAAATAGCAATTTGGATTGTTGTTATTGGCTAAATTGGAGTTTTCAAGAATGGATTTTTCAGACATGGCTAGCTTATACTATATGCTTTGGATTTTCTTAATTTCTAACAAGGGTGAACAATATTGCTTTAGAAATTTTTTTTTCCTTTCTTTCTTTAGGCCAATGGTGGGATGAATGGAATTTAAAGAGTGTGCTTTTGTGTTTTTTATTTTTTTTGGGGGTGACGTATTTTGGTAGGTATTAGAACAATTTTGGGGTGGACAATATTAAATGCTTATGAGCTTTTTAGCACTAGAGTTTGTGCGCAATTATTATAATACATGGTTGGGGTAGAGAGAGTGTGTGTGGTGGTGGTGGGGGGTTAGCTTTATGGGGTATGAGGGATATGGTGATGCAATATCGATAACGCGAAAGACAAAAGAAACCCTAAAATCTAAGAACAAATGATAGACAAAAGATAAAGGATAGGAGACAGACACAAGTAAAAAAATTAATTGAAAAGGATTGAATCCTATAAAGATACCTTCAAGAGGATTGAATCCTTAAACAAGCAATCTCATCAACATTCAATTGCAACCTAGGCCTCGACCTCATACTCAATTCTCTCAAGAGTGAACTCAAATCATCAATCAACATCATCTCCCTAGTAAAAATGACAAAGTGTATTATTTATATTAAGCTAAGCTAAGGATGAATACTAAGAGTGATTATTACAAAAATACTCTTAATGAAATAAGGGCCTTTGTGATCTTCTTAGACTTGAAGGCTTGTATTTTAAAAATAGCATCTTTGCATAGATAGCTTCTTTTCTCCCTCCTTGTATTTTCATTTGAGCAAGTTATTGACCTTCAAGTCTTCATCCCAAGCACCCTCCACGCCTTCAAAGTAGTGACTCGATGAAAAGTCTACAAACTCCTTAGCTTGACTTTGTGTGCAAGGTTTTGAGAAAACTCAGCTTTCATCACATGAGGTAGACACTTGCATTACAATAACGTGTTTTAATTGAGAATTTGAACACATGATTAAGCATTCTTATAGATTAGATATTTTCAATTCGAATTTTGAAAAAAAAATTATGCGTGTTTTCGAATGTCCATTATGTAGATAAATTAATCACTTAAGATATGACACCTCATTTAATTATATACAGTCACCTCAATAAAAAGTAAAACCCCAAGGATTTTCTAATTATCGAGGTTGATGTGTATAATTAAAGGAGATTTTATATTTTATGTGGTTAACTTATCTACGTAATGTGTATCTGAGAACACGTGCAATAAAAATTTAAAATTTATACCAAAAGTGTCCAATAAAAATGCTTTATCATGTGTCCAAGAACTCAGTTGGAACAACTCATAGTTCGAGTGTCTAGTGAAATTTGTTGGCAAGTTTAAGGGACTATCAATGTGCTAAGTCTTTTAAAATAGATGAATTTTAAAAAATAACTATAGTTTGGGTATACTAAGAAATCAATAGTTGTAGATCGGGTATTTACCATTCATAGCAATAGCTTGAGAGAGGAGAGAGGCGAGCAAGATTTGGGAGAGAGAGATGACGAATATAAGTAGCATCAACGAATACAGTCTGATGCATACAAGCTGATATAGGTTGTATTCGATGAATACATATGGGTTGATACAGATTGTATCATTTGTTCATTCGCTCTTGTATCACTTGTATTCATTCGTAAGGGTGAATACATATTGTATTTACTAATACAATCTAATACATGCTATATTCGATACATGTAGGCTGATACAGGTTGTCTCACTTGTATTCATTCGCAAGGACGAGTACATATTGCATTAACAAATACAGTCTAATACAGGCTATATTCGATACATGCAGGCTGATACAAGTTGTCTCACTTGTATTCATTCGCTATTGTATCGCTTACAAGTTATATTCGATACATACAAGCTGATACATATTGTAGCACTTGTACATTCGCTCTTGTATCTTGTATTCATTTGCGAGGAAGAATACATATTGTATCAAAAAATACATTCTGATACAGGTTGTATTCAATACATATAGACTGATATAAGTGTGATATCACTCATATTCATTCTCTCTTATCTCGCTTGTATTCATTCGCGATACATAAATATAAAAATACAGATTGTATTTGGTACATACAGGTTGACACATATAGATTGATACAAGCTTACATGCGCGCGAGAGAGAGAGAGATGCTGGAGAGAGTGAACTATAATAGAATGTAATTTTTTCAAAGTATATCTATAATTATTAATTACACAGCACATGTTTGGTATACCAAGTAAAAATCCCTTTAAAAATAGTTTTCAAGAATAATTAATTACTATTAAGAATAAAATTAAAAATAATAATTAATTTTATCTTAAAATTTTTAAATGATAATTATTTTGAGATATATATTTTTAATAATAACGATAAATATTCTGAGACGTGTAGAATTCTCCATCAGAAAGAAGAAGATAACTTAGTTTTCCACGACAGCCAATTACTTTTACTTCTTTGATTGTGACTTGTAATTGCCCCAAATCCTTAAATTCCTTTACTTTTTACCTTCTAATTTCTTTGACTTTAAATCACCTTTTATAATTCAAAGTATTATAAAATATACAAAAGTATTTCTTCTGGACACAAATTATTTGATTTTCCAGAAAGTAAATATGTGTAATATAAGACAAAACATAGAAAGAACCGTATTATATTTGAATCATTATGTTACTGTAACTTTCAGCAGTTATCCGCTCTACACTTGGCTACCCAATATTTATCGTGGACACAATAATTAGTACATCAATGATATGTCTTTTTGAGTCCTCTCAATGCTCTAATGCTCACGTCGGATATAGACCGAACTGTCTCACGATATTCTGAACTCAATTCACGCATCACAATTGACTTATTACTTAGATACTTTTAACCGTTATCTTCTTCGCACTTAGCTACTCAACATTTATTGTGAACACAATAACTAGGTACACCAGCAATACATCTTTTCTAATCCTCTCAATGTTTTAACGTTCACGTCTGATATAAACTAAACTGTTTTACGATATTCTGAACTCAATTTACGTACCGCTTTAATTACATAACACATTATTGTAATAATGTAAATGTTAATTTCTTGAATTAAAAACACAGTGAGACGTCCAATTTGGAATTGAGAGATGACTAACTTTGACTTTTTATTGGTGGAGTAATACTGTTAGAATTTTTTTGTGGTGTATGTAAATCCAAATAACACAAATTTATTATAAACAATTGAATATTATATCAAAAAGTAAAATAATAAAATACACTTATATTATTTTGGTGCTATAAGTAAAATTGTTTATGTTGCTTTCATCCTTTAGTTCTTCCACTTTACTTTATTTTGATTTGGAAGCCATCTGTGACTTTAAATATTTTATATCTCCAGCTGATTATGATAGTTGTCATGCCTAACTAATAATCCGATTAGTTACTGATAAATTAATAACATTTTTTCGAATCGAATTACGAATTTCAATTTAATTTTGAACCGACCTAAATGGAATGGTAGAGTGGCTAAAGGAACCAATTTCATAAAATTGGGAAATTGGTTATGGACATATTGCGCTGCATTGCCCATCACATGAAAAGAATCAGAATTTTCACGAAGAAGTTCCAGCGAACACAATTGGTTTAGTACCCATCGCATGGAAGGTCTAGACATGTCATCAAGAGCAGGGCATGCGCCACAAATCCATCGCATAATTTTTTTTTAAAAAAAAGACAATTTAGTGCACTAAAGTTTTAATTATATGTGAGATTCGAGAAAAGACTAAATCACAAGAAATTATTGTATGCAGTTTTATCGTGCATTTGTGTTTGAGACTTTGGATTACAATAAAATATATGACATACTTTATTTTCTTTATAACTTAACATATCCAATGGGAAGTCGACAAAAGAAGTGAAATAAACAAAATATGCACCCCATCCACGAAACTCTCTTTCTCCAAAAGTTCTTTTAGATAGCTTATATTATTTTTCCTCTTTATTAAATGATATTTATATTGTGTCTCGATTAATTTAAATGGACACAAGAAATGGTATAACGTTTCTTAATAAGGGCGATTTGATTTTCAGCGTTCAAAATCAAAATCTATGATTAAAAAAGCATTCATAATTTTAAGTTTAATTTATGAGTTCTGAACTTCAACCTTCTTTCTATTTACTGGATTCTTGAACGCAATAATCTTAGCACAAATACGAGATTTGAACCAAAGCTAGCTAGCTACTAGAAAAAATACGAGATTTGAACTCCTTCCTTAAGGGAGGAGTTCATACTCAAAAGAAAGAAGCAGATCAATAAATCTCTACTATTTCGATATATTGTTTGCACTAATCTTATAGCTGTCTCTTTTATGATAACATTTCGACATCTTCCTTTACGATTTCCTCAAATCAGTACTCTTTTGATCACTCCTTTATTCAATATGCGTCATGCTAAGAATAAGAGGTTTAGAAAGAATACATGCTTTATCTTAGGATTTTCAGCAAGGATGAAACTAGCACTTCAATTACGAATTCGATCGAATCAAGTAATTTTAATCTCAACACTATATTTATATCAAATTCTATTAAATAAGTACGAATTATTGATTTAGAACTCGATAACGTGAGAGGACTCCACTTACCAACATTCCTCTCCCCCAACGAGCAGAACACCATAGATGCACTATTAAAATATAGTCATATCAAAGATAGGTGAAATATATTAATACAAGCAAATCAAAACCTAAAACAAAAAAGTAATAAGACAAATTTATATCTCCATTAATAGCTTAGTGGAATTGCTGTCCAATCATATAATATATGCCTCTTAGTTGCAAGGAAATTATAATCAACTAGTTATTAGTACAACCTTTGTAGAGTACATGTGTCAAAAGAATGTGGATGCACAAAGTTTATAATCAACTAGTTATTAATACAACCTTTGTAGAGTACATGTGTCAAAAGAATGTGCATGCACAAAGTTTATACTTTTATGGAAATGGATATACTATGAGAGATAAGGCATCCAATGGTAAAAACACCTTACCAATTTGTATACTATGTGGAAAGTTGTGTACTAAAGTTGAATTTCTTTTTCTTGGTTACTTATAAACCAGCAACCACATAAATATACTAAATTAATATAGATGTTGACCTTACTTTTTTTAAAAAAAAATATACTTCTTCTGTCTCCATTTATATGAATTATTTTTTTTTAGTCAATCACAAAAAATTGACACATTTCTATATTTAATAACAATTTAATTTAAAATATCAATTTCACTCTTAATGAGATGACTTATAGCCACACAAACACTTCTGATTTTATTTGGCCTTTATATTACAAAATAGATGTTATAATTTACTTATCTATTTTTCGTAAATCAAGAGAGTTTTATTACATTTTTACCATACTATTCCTAGTATTAAATAGCTATATAAACTAGTAGTAATCAAATTTAAAGTTTCAAAATATTATTAATAAGGTTAATTTAGAAAATACACATTTAATTAAAATTTTCTTAAAGAGTGTGTTAAGTCATTAAGGACAAATGAAATGGGGAGCATATTTTACATTACCAATTTCAAAAATCTTCTCATATTTTTTGAACTTTACGTGCGATTAATCTACCTCATATAAATTGAAACGAAGAAAGTAGTCTTTTGAGTGGCCACATAAATATAGTACTAGTAATTAATATAGATGTTGACCTTTTTAATTTTTTGTCTTTTGAGTGGGTGGCTGGTAATTGCAGGGAGGAAAATCAAGAAGAATTGAAGGCCTTTGGAGATATGAAAGTAGAAGTGCAATAAGCCAATAACTAAACACTAATAAGAATTGTATTTACTTCCCACCATCCCTTTTTTTAAAAAGGGAAAGGGATAAATATATTTTTGAAGGGAGAAATGACGCTATTAGTCTTTGAGTTATCGCATTATTTTAGTTTGATCCTTGTGATATTTAATATTTATTTTTTGACCTTCAATTAAATAATGTGTGTTATTTTAATTCGATGACTAACAGATCTAATCAAATTAAATGGAATGATAACTGTTAGTAAGGGCACTTTGATCATTTAAGAAAACTATGCCTTTTGTGATATACAATTGTCAGGAAAAAATATTTCTATTGCACACCCTAATTCTGCACATATTTAGGCGCTCACATGAGTCCTCAATAGTCCTTGTTCAATTACAGCGGCGAAATTGCATTCTAAAAGTGGATTACGCTTCACCCCATTGTGTTTAAAGTTATCATTTCGTTTATTTTGATTAAATTTGTTAGTTATCGGATCAAAACAACACACATTGTTAAATTGAAGGTCAAAAATGCTTAGTCGAATATCACAAGGAGAACTTATCTTGAAGGATAAAAAGAGTTTCTGACTCACATGATTTGTCATATAGGACGCGTGTGTCTATTTGTTCAACTATAAATATGTTTAGTGTCTACTTGTGTATATCCAAAATTAAAAGACATAAATGTTAGCTAAGATCAAATTAAAAAACACTTATATATTATGTCTTAATATTTCGAAGGATAAAAGAGTTTTTGACTTATCTTTTTCTTCTTAAACTTGACATTATCTTTATTACCCTTCTTGAATTTCCATCTAAAGGAAGTAAAGGGACCACAATTCATAGTGGATTTACACAAAGAAAAAAAGTTGGAATAAATATAACCAATTTATCCAAAGCCTTCACAATGCATCTAATATGTATTTTTTAGTCAAAATTGTTTTAAATAGGGAAAATGATCAAATATATTGTGAACTATTGAAAATGAGCAAGTTTTATCCTTCAAAATGTTAAGACATAATATATAAGTGTGTCTTTTAATTTGACCTCAACTAATATCTATGTCTTTTAATTTTGGATATACACAAATAGGCACTAAACATATCATAAAGTTGATAAAATAGACACACGCGTCCTATATGACAAATCATGTGAGTCAGAAACTCTTTTTATCCTTCAAAATATTACGGCATAATATATAAGCGTATCTTTTAACTTGACCTCAGCTATTATTTATGTCTTCCAATTTTGGATGTGCACAAGCAGACACTAAAACTATCATAAAGTTGAACAAATAGACACGCGCGTCCTATATGACAAATGTGTAAGTCAGAAACTCTTTTATCCTTCAAAATATTAAGACATAATACATAAAGTGTGTCTTTTAACTTGATCTCAGCTAGCATTTATATCATTTAATTTTGGGTGTGCATAAATAGACCTTAAACTATCATAAAGTTGAACAAATAGACACATGCGTCCTAAATGACAAATCGTGTGAGATTTGTCATGTAGGACTCGTATATCTACTCGTTCAGCTTTATGATTAATTAAATATTCATTTATGTATACTCAAAGTTGAAGGATATAAATCTCAGTTAAAACCAAATTAAAAGACTCGTTTATGTATTACCCCAAGTATTAATATAATTTGGAAAATCAAGATTAAACAAGTCATGATGCATGCATCTTCACATAACTTATACTTCCTCCATTCCTGTTTATAATATATTATGAATAAACACAAAATTTATAGGGGGGCGGGAGGACTTATGATATTAAATATGTTACAGCATATAAAAACTTTTCATAAAAAATAAAATTAATTATTCTTAAAATATAACAAAAAATATAATATCACGTAAATTGAAAAAGATAAAGTAAGTATTATGGATTTTAATTGTGTAATAGACCCTTGTGAGAAGAAAGGATACAATTCACACGGAATTAGAATTGTATCATGAACATAGGCGGAATTAGAATTTTTAGCTTATGATTTTCAGTCAGAATTAATCATTTTTTCTTATAAAATTTTTAATAGATTATTTGTATATATTACAAGAATTCTTTTTTAACACAATTACAAAATTTGAGCTAAAATTACTAGCAAAATTGTATTATTGGTTAACATGCTTATACAAAATCACTAAAAGTTTTTGTTAGCTAAGAGAAATACCATAACCAACATGCAGGTGGATTGTGACAGAATGATTTGGATCCCTTCATCCTTAACCAAAGGGTCTCGAGTTCAAACTCTGGGTATGAAAAAAATCTTGTTACGAACACCCCCACCTCCCCCTCCCCCCCACCCCCCACTCCCCACCAAAAAAAAAAAAACCTAAAATGCGCAGCTCTAGTGGGATACCAAACACGGTATAAGAAACCAAAAGAAAAAAATACACCTTAGGGTTCTTGAACTGATAACCACCTTTCGGCTAACCTAACCTCCTTCTAAGTGCAATAATATTTGAAAATCGTAGCTACGTTTACGACCTCGATCCAAGCCCTTAGTCTCAAACTTTAGCGTGGATGGATAGATACCATACGGCTGTTAGCTATTAAGTATTTCGTCGGGTAAAAATGAAAGTATTTCATTACAACTAAGCTTGAAAAATAACGCACCCCTAATCAAGTGCAATCCAACTTAAAGACAAAGTCACAAAAATTAGAAGAAAAATGGAAATGATCAACTTATCAACAACCTTTCTGATAACTAACAGTCAAAAATGCCTTTGCAAACAAATGTTGGAAATGCAGAATTGCAAGTCCACCAAACAGTCCTCTTCCAAAGAATAAAAATAGATAGATCCATCCATTCAACCAAGCTATATTTCAATCGATCATCGAGAAATCAGCAAGCACGACTGCTCATAAACCCAGAGATCGAAGATCAAAGCACAACATTTCTGATTCAGGTATGTTCCACGAAATCCTTACTCGTTCGATGAATCAGCAAAATATCATCTACTATGAATCATCAACTTCACATATTTATCTTGCTACTATAGTAGTCGATATCCTGTTAGTAACAAACCAACCAAAGGCGAAGCAACAAAGGGCGCCAACCACTATCTAATACAGAGCCAAATGATTACAGAACCCGAGCTGGGAAACAACGATGAACTTTCAGGCGAGAAAAAATGAATCAAATGAAATCTGAGACGTACAAAGACGAAATAATATACTAAAAATCATAAAATACTTCACAATTCCTTCTTTAACTAATGGTACAAAACAGAGCTACAATCTGCCAAGTGAGAGGACAGAGAGATATTTTCGGTGGTTCCACCACGAACCATACTCCCATTTACATGATCACTCCTCTCGTATTTCTTGCTTGCAAATCACATTCAGGTAAAATCCAACTCACTCAATACCTGATCTCGGAGCTTGATTTTAATCATTATCTACCCTCTTTAACGTATTAGCGAATAGGGTGGTACTGTGTGATCCCTCGTTTTGGAGGTAACTTCCTCAAAATAAAAAGGACAAGCGAAGAAGGCAATATCTCCACCAACTGCAAAGAGTTTAAAATTTTAGTTTAGCCTCACAACAAATAGAAAATTATTACTCTATTTCTTATGCACTTTCTACCCCAAAACGCAAAGTAAAAAACACCATATCTAAGTATATACTCGTGATTTGAAATTTAGATTAAGGTTTAGATAGGATACGATCAAATGAAATAATAACCATTCTTTAATTTCCGAGCAGGATTCCCACTCCTTGTGTCTATAGTGGGTATGAGGAAAGGTAGAGCCGTAGAGGTAGGCCGAAGAGAGGCGATTAGACAGGACATGACACACATGCAGCTTACCGAGGACATGAGACCCTAGATAGGAAGGTTTGAAGGTCGAGGATTAGGATAGAAGGTTAGTACGTAACAGAGTGTTGTCTAGTTTCCTTATCAGTATTGTTTTTCTTTTACTTTCTTACTATTATTCTTCGATCTATTGTCTCCTTATCTTCGGTTATCATATTATTTGTTGTTGCAACTGTTCTCTTCTCCATTATTTCTGTATGGATTCTTCACTACTTTATTTGCTTTACATCCTTGAGCCAAGGTAAGGTTGCGTACACACCACCCTCCCCAGACTCCACTTGCGGGATTACACTGGGTAAGTGGGGTCTACACCGGGTATGTTGTTGTTGTTGATTCCCACTCCTTGTGGCTCAAATGTTTCACCATAATCTTAAGATTGAATTCAATTTTCATTTTAGCCAAAATGTCAACCAAGAGAAAGAAACCTGAATTCATGGCACAAATAAGAAACTCCCATCCCCAACTCAAATGACTAAATAAGAAAAGGAACCAAACAGAAGTTCAGCGCATAAAACAGATTGTAAGATGCCACAAGCTGACATATCATGTGAATTATCCAATTTAGTAATGATTTGGCAATTATTATATACGAAATACTGACTGCCAATACTTTTTTTGATTATGGCACAACGACGAATATGCATACCTAAAGAAGTACTACTAAAAGTTAAGTGATATGGAACTCACCAGGTAATATATCAAATTCAAAATCGGATGATCCAAAACATCAAGATCTGCAGCTTTATCAAATGCATTGAAGCACATCTGTAGCAAAGATAATCAGAGAAAAACTTACTATAAGCCATATAGAATAACTAAATAGGTTCATGCTCTTTAGAAAGAAAGTTAACGCATCAGGTAAGACTTTTTTTTAGAAAAAAGGGTGTACGGCCAGCTTGCACGCATCTCAGGTAAGAGTAACTTAGTGTATAAATATAGCTATTATTCACATACTACAAACATGAGCTAGTTATGGTTCTCTGGCATAGTAACAAGTCAGCTAAAAACTGATTAGTTCACAAGGAATATGGACCTACCATAACGCATCTAATCAGGAAGCATGAAAAACATATTGTCGTGACATAGCCAACCTGCAGAAGCCAAAATGTCGGAGCAGTCAAAAGACCTAATAAGAAGAAACAACCCAAAATGAAAAATACCAAGAATGAGAAAGTAATAATAACTTACCTCCTGTAGCTTCTTGCGTCTCCCTTTTGATTCTACTGGAAACCGCTGTAACATAAGGAAAAGCCTGGAAGGAAGTGAGAATATCAAGGCAAATAGTGAGGTGATATTGAAGGATGAATATGAACGACATACAAGTTGCACGGACCTAATTATTCAAACATAAGAGTAAACAAGGTAGCCAAGTGTGAATAGCAAAAAGGTCAATCCACAAACTAAACAAACATATGCCATAGTGATATCAATATATTGTAATAGTCAGCTGAGTCAGCAAGTTAAGCAAAAGTTAGTTAGTCTGAATCAGCAAATTAGTTAGCTGAGTCAGTTAACTGTTCTGTTAGTCAGTTAACTGTTAGTTAGTTTTGGCGGGAGAATTGGTTAGCTAACAGAATTGAAGGTTGCACCTTAGCTCAGCTATAAATACTTGTACTCTTGGCACTAATCAATCATGATGAATATACTAATCTCTTTCTCTTCTTCTTCTACATCTCTTACACTTCTCAATTGACTGTTAAACTCGAAGATCTCTGAATTCTTCCTGTCCAGTCTAGGGATTCTCGAGTCAATTGTGATTCCAGAATTCTAGTTAACAATTCTGTTAACACATAGGCAGTACTGTAAGGACTTTTTTGCAGTATCCTAATATTTTAATTACTACTTTTATTTTTAAGCAGCATGTTCAACAATACTATGCAGCTGTCTACGACCATACCAATGAACTAAGGTCGTGCTTGATAAGACTTTGAACTTTCAATAGGCAGGGCGATAAAAGGTTAGTTGAACATTCACTAAAAGTAAGTGTAATTGAAGATTTTTATTTTGTTAACATTAATTTGCTGGAAATTTTCTGAATGTCAACAACACTAGACAAACATTATTTTACAGTTACTTTTAAAATGTTTGACATCTATTATTGTCGTGATATTGTTGCGTTCGTCAATCTAACACCTGCCAATTTCTTTCCTATATGTTATGGACTTCACTCTGGAGTATTCTATGGAGATGAGGGAAGACTTCAATGGGGAATCTTCCACGTTTCAGCTAGGAGGATGAAGATGATCGATATAGCAGGGTCGCATTGCAACTAATCAGTTAGAATGGGATGCTTCCTCCGATCATCTCTCCTCCTAAAGAGCTCTCCAGTCGAGAATCTTTTGCTCCTCTCTTCTCTAATTCACCATATTAGGGTATGTTTTCTTTCATTTTCCTTCTTTTCTTTCCTCTCCCCCTTCCTTCATCATCTTCATCTTTGCTTTCATCCTCTTTGTCAATGTGCGCTCCTTGTATCAAACTAATGCAGTACGGATCACTGAGAGCAACTGAAGATCCGCATAACATACATGCCAATATACAAGATACTTAACTTCAGAAAAACGTGAAGCTTAGGGCTCGACAGGATTCATCTCATGAAGGTTTAGATCTGCGGATGTACAAGCTAGGAAGCAGATCACCTTTTAGTCCAAAAAATTTGGCTTTTGATCGAAGCAAACAACAATCGACAACATAACCAACTCTAGCTTCTAAAGAAGTGTTAAGAATAGCCACAAATCAGAAGATAAAGCATCCTTTATACGAACGATAAATAAAAGTGCTAAGCTTTATGCTTGCTTGTGTGCTTGGTTTATACCCATTCTGTATGCCATTCAACTTTGGTAATTACTGTCCGTGACAAAGTGACTGATAATAGAAATTAGATTTTACCTTCCACCGTAAAGGAGAAACCCCAATGCTGCAAATAGGGATACACCTGCCAGTACATTGTGTTAGTACTTGCAACAGATACATGCAATGGAAAGCACTTAAAATAAGTTGAATAAAAAACAAAAACCTGCAAAGAACATCTTGGATAAGATGAGTAGTACTCGAATAGGTTTCCACCATATTATCAACCATAATATAATCTGCAAGATATAAGAATTAAAGAAATAATCAGCAATGAACATCCGCCAAATAGGTACAGCAATTTAAAAGAGTAAACCTTGTCTCACATGTTTCATGCAACAGTTCAACGAGAAAACATAAACCTTTGTATGGATAATTGTGACAGTGAGCATCTCATCAAACAAAATGTAGTCTTGATAAAGTATCTCCAAACCACAGACATATTTTCCTATCAATGACACTTCATTTGATAAACCCTAAGATATATGACTGGTCTCAATTTTTGAAATACTAGCACTGATGCTCAGATGGAGGTGTCCTTTTTGTTTGGGAGGTGGAGAGGATGGCCGGCCAGGGCACTGCATGAACTACCCCATGAACGACATGTTTAAGAAAAATTTTGATCATATGAAACTTGTTTTAATTTTTAGAAATATATTGATGTCCAAACTCCCAGACCAGAGTTTATTTCTAGCAAGCACCAAAACAAATTGATGCTCTTACAAGAAAGTACTACCATATATAATACTCCCTCCGTTTCAATTTGTTTCTCTTACTTTCCTTTTTAGTACATTTAAAAAAGAATGCCTCTTTCCTTTTTTGGCAACTCTTTGATTCAAACTTTCCACATGACATGCTTAAGATCACAAGATTAAAGGGCATTTTGGTACATTCTACATATCTTTAGTTTAAGACCACAAGATTCAAAAGTCTTCTTTACTTTCTTAAACTCCGTGCCAAGTCAAAACAAGACAAACAAATTGGAACAGAGGGAGTATATATAAGTACTGCATAACTGTCGCATATTTACCTGAATAGCATAAACCACTCCGTTAATTGTGAAGAAACTAGGTCTAAGCCCATCCGTGGATACAGCACGTGCCTGTCACAGGAAAACATATATGTTAACCTCGAGAAGAGATATATCTGCACAAAACTGAGACAGAGACCACAAGAACCTGGTAGTATATCTCAGCCCAGAATAACACTAGCAGGACATAAGTTGTGAAGAATGCAAGACTTGGCATATCAAGCAAAATATGTTGGACAATCTGCAAAAATGTAGCATACAATGGTACAAATGAAACGAGTGTAAAGACAAAAACATCCACCAGACGTCAAGATAGTTGGTTGCCTAACCTCCGGGTGCAACTTCTGAACATCCCGACGAAATAGAAAAACTAGCGAGCGAACTGCCAAAGAACATGAAGACACAGTTAAATAACAAAGCCTACCCGTCAAACCAAAGTGGAGTGTACAGTACCAATAATTTGAAAAGCATATGAAACTCCCCATCAGGATGTTTAGAAAAATAAAAAATAAAAGTAAAGAAGGGAAAGATACCAACCCCCATTCACAAAGAAATTGAGAGAGTGGAAGACTTTTTGTGTGGTCCAACCATATTCGGGAACTCTCATTTGAATGCGAATTAATTGAACCTGGAATTGCCAAGTTGGAAAGTCAGAAACAAATTCCAAAGCTGCACATAAATTGAAGTATTGGTGCCAGTGATAATAGTTTTTTAGAGCAATAACTGAATAACAATATGCGTATCTGATGCACAAGAACACATCTTTGACGTGGAAATTTAAACAAGTACACCAAAATCAATCAATGAGACACATACAAAACCAACTTGGCAAAGCTTCAAATTTCAAACTCCAAGCCATGTGCGGTGTGCCCCTCTTTTTTGCATACATAAACCAATTAGTGGAAATTAGAAACAGTTTAAAGTTTCGCTAGAAATATACATATTATAGTTTTGCCATGGCTAAATACCAGCTGAACCCCAACACAACCCCCAACACCCGTCAAACCGAAAATAACAATCGTAAACTTTCAGGGAGGGAAAAGTGCAACCCTCTAAAAGTTTTACCTACTTCAACTTCCCTTTTGAGTTTCCAATTTCAGTTCTGATAACTTTCAAGTTTCCATATTTGTTTCAAAGACCATCAAACACAAGTTTAATATGCCTCAAATTCGAAAATTCCACCCAAAATTCTTCCCTAGACAAAAGAGGGTTAATTTCTCATATGGTCACTCAAATTATAGTTATTACCTCAAAAGGTCACCATTTTTCTTGATTCCAATTTTTCTCAACAAAGAAAGTGACTTTCTAAGATAATAACTATTTGCTGAGTGACCATCTGAGAAATCAACTCGCAAAAAGATTAAATTTTGAAGTTACATAATGCACAGGACATTCAATTCAAGGACCATCAAACACAAGTCTAATATGCCTCAAATTCGAAAATTCCACCCATAATTCTTCCCTAAGCAAAAAGAGGATTGATTTCTCAAATAGTCACTCGACTAACAGTTATTACCTCAAAAAGTCACCATTTTCAACAAAGAAAGTGACTTTCTAAGATAATAACTATTTGCTGAGTGACCATCTGAGAAATTAACTCGCAAAAAAGATTAAATTTTGAAGTTACATAATGCACGGGACATTCAATTCAAGGACCATCAAACACAAGTCTAATATGCTTCAAATTCGAAAATTCCACCCATATTTCTTCCCTTGGCAAAAAGAGGATTGATTTCTCAAATGGTCACTCGACTAACAGTTATTACCTCAAAAAGTCACCATTTTCAACAAAGAAAGTGATTTTCTATGATAATAATTGTTAGCTGAGTGACCATTCGAGAAATCAACTCACAAAAAGATTAAATTTTGAAGTTACATAATGCACAGCAGATTCAATTCAAGGACCATCAAACACAAGTCTAATATGCCTCAAGTTCGAAAATTCCACCCATAATTCTTCCCTTGGCAAAAAGAGGATTGATTTCTCAAATGGTCACTCGACTAACTGTTATTACCTCAAAAAGTCACCATTTTCAACAAAGAAAATGATTTTCTATGATAATAACTGTTAGCTGGGTGACCATCCGAGAAATCAAACTCGCAAAATAGATTAAATTTTGAAGTTACATAATGCACAAGACATTCAATTCAAACAAATAGACAAGCAAACACGAAATAAATTATCAAATTTTTCATACATCTCCATCACATATACTTGCATATGCGAGCTTACTTTACCAATTAACATCAAATTCTGGGTATGCAAAACTCAAGCTTTAATAGCTTTCAAGTTTCCATATTCATTTCAAGGACCAACAATACAAGTCTAATATGGCCTCAAATTCAAAAGTTCCACCCAAAATTCTTCCCTCGACAAAAAGAGGATTGATTTCTCAAATGGTCCACTCGACTAATAGTTATTACCCCAAAAAGTCACCATATTTCTTGATTCCAAATTTATTTTTCAACAAAGAAAGTGACTTTCTAAGATAATAGTAACTATTAGTTGAGTGACCAGCTCGCAAATAGCATTTGTATATTCTGGGAAAGTGATGGTCACCATTTTTCTTAGATTCCAATTTTTTCAACAAAGAAAGTGACTTTCTGATAATAATAACTATTAGTTGAGTGACCATATGGGAAATCAACTCGCAAAAAAGATCAAATTTTGAAGTTACATCATGCAAAGGACATTCAAATCAAATAAATAGACAAGCAAACAACATACCCAGTGTAATCCCACAAAGTGAGGTCTGGGGAGGGTAGAATGTACGCAGTCCGTAGCACTATCCTAGAGGTAGAGAGGCTGTTTTCGATAGAGAGCGCACACGAAACAAATTATCAAATTTTTCATACATCTCCCCAACACATATACTTGCATATACGCGAGCTTACTTTACCAATTAACATCAAATTCCGGCTATGTCAAACTCAATTGCAACTTTTTGCACATCAATCATCAACGGAGACTTGAAATTTTCTTTAGAAAAAAAACATGGTAAACATTAAGAGAGAGAAATTTACGAGAGCAACGGCGGCGACGACGCCGTATAGGATAGCGAGGACATGGAAAATACGGTTTTGCCATTCAAGAGATCTATTCACATCTTCCCACCAATTGATTGTTTCATTCAGGTGGTACGCCACCACCGTCGCCGCCGCCGGTTCCGACGGGCCTACGACCATCTCCGCCCGTCCCATCGCCGGAGAATTTTTTCCAAAATCAATAGCAAAAAATTTGAAAAACAAAAAGGGAAATCGGAGTCCAATTTGGCAATTTCCTTTTTGGTACCGGAATTAATTTAATTTTTTTTTTTCGTTTTGTATTTTTGCTTATTTAAATCTTGTTTATTTATTTTTAAAATAAAATAAAATGGCCGGCTAGGAAGGAGAGGTGTAATAAATGTATAATATAATAGCCACGTTTCTTTATCCTTGTCGGATTCCAATTGCAATCACGTCGTTTCATATCATAAGAGTTATTCGACGGTTATCGACGAGGGGTCGTGGTGAAATGATAAGTACTCATTTATTTTTAATTAATTTTTTTGATACAAAATCACTTTAGTCAAGGAAGGCCCTATCTTTAATACAGAATTTTTCTGCCACGATCCAATCGGACTCTGAATGACACTCATACTAATCCTTCGATGAAAGAACTAACTAATTAAATTTTGAAGTTACATAATGCACAGCAGATTCAATTCAAGGACCATCAAACACAAGTCTAATATGCCTCAAATTCGAAAATTCCACCCATAATTCTTCCCTTGGCAAAAAGAGGATTGATTTCTCAAATGGTCACTCGACTAATAGTTATTACCTCAAAAAGTCACCATTTTCAACAAAGAAAATGATTTTCTATGATAATATGTTAGCTGAGTGACCATCCGAGAAATCAAACTCGCAAAATAGATTAAATTTTGAAGTTACATAATGCACAAGACATTCAATTCAAACAAATAGACAAGCAAACACGAAATAATTATCAAATTTTTCATACATCTCCATCACATATACTTGCATATGCGAGCTTACTTTACCAATTAACATCAAATTCTGGGTATGCAAAACTCAAGCTTTAATAACTTTCAAGTTTCCATATTCATTTCAAGGACCAACAATACAAGTCTAATATGGCCTCAAATTCAAAAGTTCCACCCAAAATTCTTCCCTCGACAAAAAGAGGATTGATTTCTCAAATGGTCCACTCGACTAATAGTTATTACCTCAAAAAGTCACCATATTTCTTGATTCCAAATTTATTTTTCAACGAAGAAAGTGACTTTCTAAGATAATAGTAACTATTAGTTGAGTGACCAGCTCGCAAATAGCATTTGTATATTCTGGGAAAGTGATGGTCACCATTTTTCTTAGATTCCAATTTTTTCAACAAAGAAAGTGACTTTCTGATAATAATAACTATTAGTTGAGTGACCATATGGGAAATCAACTCGCAAAAAAGATCAAATTTTGAAGTTACATCATGCAAAGGACATTCAAATCAAATAAATAGACAAGCAAACAACATACCCAGTGTAATCCCACAAAGTGAGGTCTGGGGAGGGTAGAATGTACGCAGTCCGTAGCACTATCCTAGAGGTAGAGAGGCTGTTTTAGATAGAGAGCGCACACGAAACAAATTATCAAATTTTTCATACATCTCCCCAACACATATACTTGCATATACGCGAGCTTACTTTACCAATTAACATCAAATTCCGGCTATGTCAAACTCAAATTGCAACTTTTTGCACATCAATCATCAACGGAGACTTGAAATTTTCTTTAGAAAAAAAACATGGTAAACGTTAAGAGAGAGAAATTTACGAGAGCAACGGCGGCGACGACGCCGTATAGGATAGCGAGGATATGGAAAATACGGTTTTGCCATTCAAGAGATCTATTCACATCTTCCCACCAATTGATTGTTTCATTCAGGTGGTACGCCACCACCGTCGCCGCCGCCGACGTCGCCGGTTCCGACGGGCCTACGACCATCTCCGCCCGTCCCATCGCCGGAGAATTTTTTCCAAAATCAATAGCAAAAAATTTGAAAAACAAAAAGGGAAATCGGAGTCCAATTTGGCAATTTCCTTTTTGGTACCGGAATTAATTTAATTTTGTTTTTTCGTTTTGTATTTTTGCTTATTTAAATCTTGTTTATTTATTTTTAAAATAAAATAAAATGGCCGGCTAGGAAGGAGAGGTGTAATAAATGTATAATATAATAGCCACGTTTCTTTATCCTTGTCGGATTCCAATTGCAATCACGTCGTTTCATATCATAAGAGTTATTCGACGGTTATCGACGAGGGGTCGTGGTGAAATGATAAGTACTCATTTATTTTTAATTAATTTTTATGATACAAAATCACTTTAGTCAAGGAAGGCTCTATCTTTAATACAGAATTTTTCTGCCACGATCCAATCGGACTCTGAATGACACTCATACTAATCCTTCGATGAAAGAACTAACTAATTCGGACTGGACAACTCTCATACTTAACTAATTTCAAAAGAAATAGATAGCAATTCGCTTAAGTCATAAAGGAAACAATATTGATATAAATAAAAGAATAGACTATGCGAAAACAGTCAACTAAAATATCTCAGAAATTGAAAGTCATCATCCAGAACTCTAAACCAACATCATCTAAGATATCCAATAAGTACTAAAAACAGTAAAGTAAGAGAATTTCATTGTCCGAAAGAGGGACAATGACTCGTGGAAGATCCATGGTAGCTTAGAAAGTAGTGCTCACTCTCTGAATTCATGGTCAACGCTGCTACTCTAACCGAGGTCGTGTCTCAGTCTCTGAAAAACGGTCTGCACTCAATAAAAGAAAAGTACAAAATAGTATCAGTACGAAATACTATGTACTAATAGGTATATCATAGACCGACCCAAAATAAGACATGAATGTAGCAAAACATATAACAAGTAAAGAAACTTTAACACTTAGCAAATAATCGGTCAACAGATTGTCTTTTCAAGTCAAGTCAAAAACAACAATCTCAACTTTATAAGTCATTGAAACATCACTAACAAGAAAAGGAATAAACACCTTCAATAATCACCTCAGATATTACTATGTCCATTAACTTTCGCTCATATCACCAGTATTTTTAGTCTCATCTCAGTTTACAATCAAATTTACTATCGAAGATAGTATGACAATATAATATAAGAATAAAAGAGTAAAAGTGTGTACACACATGTTATGGGTCTTAAGTCTGTTCATTAACTATGACCTGCAGGGAACCCTAAGTGTCCATATACCATATCGACGTGGTATATGATCCATAACAACTGTATCAATATCAAGATCAAGAATATTAGGCTCTCAGACATATCATCATGAATGCACACAGTGTCCAAGGCATAAATACACTTAGCCGTTGCAACTTATTTCTCACTTCATGTTCATCTAGCCTATTCATACAAGCATAACAGGAACAATACGTATAATTCACTCACGTTCAAAGATCAATCACAAGTTATAATTCTACCATATAGTATGCAATAAGATGAGTCTCAACTCTAATTCAAATCACAACCTACCTCGAATGAAGATTTACCACCCGCAAGTTAGTTCACAACCGTCTTGCCCTTCCTTAACTCTCTCGAATGCACAAGGTCTATAAATATAATACAAGAGTAATTAGTCATTTGCTCTTCATTTTAAGCTATGGGCATTCAATCCATCAATTCTGCCCTTAAACAAGGTTTCTAGCGTTCTCCAAGGATTAATTAATCATTAATTAGTCCTATTGCATTTATAGAATCAATATTCAAAATTTCTAACCAAGTTCATACTTTTTCCACCATTTTTATACCTAATAGTTTCACTTTTATGGAACTCAAGGTTCCACATTAATTTTAATCAAGTTAAAAATAACTAATTTCATGCTAGGAATCAAAAAAATACATCCTAGGATCAATTCTAGGTGATTTTACATTTATCCATAGGGTTCTTCCCCAAGTTCAAACTTCTAAAACTTAAATGCAAGAAGTTCACCATTAATCCTTCTCCCCAAGGTCTAAGGAAGATTAATAATCATTAAACGAAGAGTTCTACTAATTACTTACCTCCAACAATGAAGATTGCCCTAGTTTTCTTGGAAAATCCACTTCTTAAATTTCTAAGATGGAATATAACAATGAGGAAAATAACTCAAAAAATTGCAAAACATACATGAACACTGCTTTGTTTTCTCGTCGCGATAGCCGCTCTCTTCGTCGCGACGGGTCATCGTGATGAAGTCCTCTCGTCGCAGCGAAGGACAATTTTCAGAACACTGTTATCTCGCTTCCAGGCCCTCATTTCACAACACACATTATTTCATAGACACCACGAATTATTGTCGATGTGGCAACTATCATATCCAGAGTTTTATGACTCTGATTCTAGTCCCAAAACTTTCTACAAAACTTACAGCAGTTGGCTACCCAAAAATATACACCACACTATCATACAACATCACACGAAGCACGAATCACTTCTAAGGCACAACACTCTATATTTTTATCTAAGCTCACTCTAGCCTGAGATTTTCAATTCTCACCTTAGGGACTTTTCTAGCCGAGTACTTATGCCTTTTTTCACCGTAACGACAGAACAGATCATTACATTTTCGATGCAAATTTAACTTAATAAATTTTAACATGAATATCGAATAAACATCGAATAGGAAAATCAAAAATAAAAAGTTATTCAAGGTTAAATTGCCATAAATGTTCAAGACCTTAAGGGGTCATTTAATAATCGATTATGAGCTAAATTATGTAGGTATTAAATTATGTGTAAATAATATTAGATTTTATTATGTACAAAATTCAATATATTTAATATGATAATTTAATTTGTAATTTAGTAATTTGTATAACTAGTACATATTTCGTTTAATAGAAGATATTGGAAAAAATAATATACATTAGCTTTGATGTTATTTAATTTCTTGCTTGATAATATTTTCAATATGTTTAACTAGTTGTATATTATATTCAGTATATTTTTTTATATAATAAATTATGATAATAATAATATGGGGTACTATTTTTATTTTGATATACTTCATTTAATATTATTTCTATTCTAATACATATATATTTTATTCATTTAATACAACAAATAAAATAATTGGTAAAAAAATAATGTCAACATAACTAAATAAGATTAACTAATACTAGTATTACTAATATATTATATTCAGTATTATTCTTATACGTCTCATAAAATAATACCTAAGGGATCGTCTGGTAAAATGCATGAATGGTTGAATAAGATGTATTAGTGATGTTGAGATTAATATTAATGGATAATACCATAACTAATACTACTAAATAGACCCGTAAGGGTTCATCTGGTAGCTTGTTAGAGTTATGCAAGTATTAGTAATGCAAGGATTAATTATGCAAAAATTTATGTATCATTTTATGCATATATTAGTGATTTATAATTTAGTTATTCATTGTTAATTATTTCAATTTTTATTCCGCATAAAATAATATGTAAAATTCCATCATAACTTATTATGCGCGTTTTTAAACTGTAACCAAACATCATATTAATTTTATGCATAAATAACTTACTTTTTAATCAACTACCAAACATAATATTACTTATGCAAGATACTTATGGGTCGTTTGATAGCTGATTTGGAGGTGAGTTATGCAGGTATTAAACCCTGCATAAGTAATACCATGTTTGGTAGCTACTTAGAATGTAAATTATCTATTTATAAAATTAATACGACGTTTGATTTGTAATTTAGAAATTCGCATAACTAATACATACATGTATAAAGTATGAGAAAATTTATGCATTATTTTTGATAAAATAAAAAGTGATATAGCTAATATATGAATAATTTATTTTTATATAATTAATATTTACATAAAATAATACATAATTTTTTTTATAACTAATCTATATATTATTAATACATGCATAGCTCTAACAAACTACCGAATGAAACCTTAATACATTAGGAAGGTGAATGGACGAGTAACTCTAACTTTCATGTTTGCATGCATGTTCTTATCATAAATAAATTTTAGGATTGGTTAAATACATTTTCCTAGGTGAATTTGAACTAAACAAATTATTTTTTTTGAAAAATAAAAGTATTTTATCTATCCGATTTATGTGATATTTTTTACTTTTTAAAATTCAAATAATATTAATTTTAAATTATTATTTTAAAATATTTTTTATTATATTAATATAAGTTCATGCTTGAGCTTTAAGAGGATGATGATCCCGTGGAAAAAGGAAATTGATCATCATCTTTTTTCGTTTGTATCATCGAGACATCCAAAGGACTAGCCACACAGAAAATTATATGGAGTATCCTCAAAAGTGAGTGGTCTTCAATTTTTGCCCCATAAGAAAAGTCTTTAAAAAATACTCTTATTTTCTTTTTATGTATAGAACAAATACATTTTTGCCCTCCTACACCACAACTCTCCATGTTCATTTGTCTCTCAACTTTTAATTTTCATTTTTCATTTTTCCTTTATCTTTTTAATTTTTTTTCTTTTTTCTCAATTTTTTTTAATTCTCGTTCTCTTTTTTCTCAACCTTTATTTTTATTTATTTTTATTTTTTCTTTTTCTCTCAACTTTTTTTTATTCTTTTTTTTCTCAACCTTTATTTTTTTTATTCCTTTTTTTCTATTTTTTCTCAACTTTTATTTTTTTTTCTCTTTTTTTTTTCTTTTTTCTTAACCTCTATTATTTTTTGCTAATGAACAGAAAGTTGGATAATCCGCAAAGAGGGTCTTCTTTCTTTGAAATTGAAGTAAACTTAAGGGCGTGCGTTGTTGTTTGGAAGTCCTTTGGAACAAGTCTTGCCTCTAAGGCAAATGCTATAGAACATCTCATAAATCAAGACACAATGAGGTAGTGCCAAGTCTTGCTCGTGGGGCATAACTTGCTGTTTGAAAATTCTTGAGTAGGTCTTGCCTCTAAGGCAAGAGTTATATAGCATCTCATAAATTAAGACACAATGAAGTAGTGTTAACTCTTGCCCATGGGGCATAACTTATTTTTTGGGAGGCCCTTGGGCTAAGTCTTGCCTCTAAAGCAAGCGTTATAGAGCATCTCATGATCAAGACACAATGTGCTAGTGTCAACTCTTGCCAATGAAGCGTAACTTGTTGTTTGAAAGTCTTTGAGCTAAGTCTTGCCTCTAAGGCAAGAGTTATAGAGCATCGCATAAATCAAGACATAATGTGGTAGTGTCAACTCTTGCCCATGGGGCATAACTTGTTATTTGGAAGTCCTTGGACTAAGTCTTGCCTCTTAGGCAAGCATTATAGAACATCTCATAAATTAAGCACAATGTGGTAGTGTCAACTCTTTCCCATGGGGCGTAACTTGTTGTTTGAAAGTCCTTGGGCTAAGTCTTGTCTCTAAGGCAAGAGTTATAGAATGTCTCATAAAATAAGACACAATGAGGTAGTGTCAAGTCTTGCTCGTGGGGCATAACTTGTTGTTTGAAAATCCTTGAGCTAAGTGTTGCCTCTAAGGCAAGAGTTATAGAGTATCTCATAAATTAAGACACAATGAAGTAGTGTGAACTCTTGCCCATGGAGCGTAACTTGTATTTTTTGAGAGGTCCTTGGGCTAAGTCTTGCCTCTGAGACAAGTGTTATAAAACATCTCATAAATCAAGACACAATATACTAGTGTCAAGTCTTGCTCATGGGGCGTAATTTGTTGTTTGAAAATCTTTGGGCTAAGTCATGCCTCTAAAGCAAGAGTTATAGAACATCTCATTAAAAATATAGGTCGACAAAAATGATTTAAAAAAAAAAGAGAAAAGAAAAATTAAAAATCATAGAAAAAATAAAAAAATAGAAGTTGAGAAAAAAAAAAATTGAGAAAAAAAGGAAAAAACAAAGAAAAAAGACAAAACAAAAAATAAACGAAAAAATAAAGGTTGAGAAAAATAAAAAAAATAAAAAAATAAAAAATAAAAAGGAGAAAAATAAATAGAATTGAGAGGAGAAAAGAAAAAAAATAAAGATTGAGAAAAAAAGAAAAAAACGTAGAAGAAAGAATAAAACAAGAAATAAAATAAAAATAGAGGTTGAAAAAATAATAAAAAAGAGATAAAAGAAAAAATAAAAATAAAAAATAAAAAAGAGAAAAAGAAATAAATATAAAAGTTGAGAGACAAATGAGCATTGAGAGTTGTTTAAAAATATTTGAGGTATAGATGGACAAAAAAATAGTTGTTCTATACATAAAAATAAGGAAGACTATTTTTGTAAGACCTTTCTTATGGAGGGCAAAAATGCAAAACCACTCCCTTTAAGGGGCATTTATATAGTTGTCCCCTAGCCACATATACCTGAAGAGCCCAGGCCCATTTAAATCAAAATAGAATGACAAATTACTAACAACTATAATAATGGAACAAGGCGGATTTAAATAAAGTGATATAAATAGTGAAAAATTACCTAACTGACCTTAAATCACTTAAGATTAAGGCATATTTATGAAAAACCAATCGAAACACCACTTTAATTCCATAGAAGGTAGCAAGGTTGTTCATGGTTCGATTTAAATTGATTTTTTTTTAAAAGAAAATCAAATTAATTATGTTGATTTTTTAAAATCAAATCAAACTGTTTAAGTCGGTTTTCATCGCTTTGATTTTGTCAATAATTCAATTTTTGTCCTTTTTCTCAAAAATATACGATTACATACGTACAAGCATATGTTAAATTGACTATATTACAACATAAGACTGTCAAGTCAATTGCTCTTCGAAAAAAAAAGGAACTACATATGTAATCAAGTTATATACTCCATTTATTCCATAATACTTATCATATTTTATTTTTTGAGAGTCAATTTGACTAATCATTGAGGTTAAATTGGATGAGATTAATCCAATATTTTAAAATTATGATGTAAATACTTAAAATTATGTGAAAAGTACTATAAGTTGTAATTTTCTTATATCAATATAATGAAAAAAATACATCTTAAAATATTGGTCAAAGTTCATATAATTTGACTCTTGAAAAGAGTGAAACCTGACAAGTATTTTGAGACGGAGGGAGTACATACCTTTCTCGAGAAAATCGTATGCATGCATCTAAGAATTTAATCATTTTTAAGGAACATAGTAAAAAAATTTACAATGATATTTTTGTGCAAAATAACATAAAATCGAATTTACCAAGATAACTTAATGATAATTGAATTAAAGGACTCAAAAAACCCTTTTTTTATAACATGAATAGATTCTTGGAACTATCAAAATGGAGTAAGACACAAAAATAGAGTACAAATCAAGAGTGTAAAAGATTAATATAATAACATGTTCAGTGAAATCAAAAAATAAGGTTTGGGAAGGGTGGTATATACGCAATCTCACCCCTACTTGAGAAAATAGAGAGATTGTCATGTTGAAAATAATGGAGAAAAGAACAATAACAACAACAAATAATATGATAATCGAAACAAAGGAAACAACATGTAGTAATAAAATTGAAGAATAAGAAAGTAGGAGAAAAATAATAATCCCTTAGTTTCAATTTGTTTGTCCCTACATTTTTTTAGTCCGTTTAAAAAGGAATGCCTCTTCCCTTTTTGGCAACTCTTTAGTTTTAACTTTTCACATGACATGTTTAAGATCACAATTAAAGGGCATTTTGGTATATTTGACATGATATCTTTAGTTTAGGACCACAAGATTCAAAATTCTTCTTCACTTTCTTAAATTTCGTATCAAGTCAAAACATGATAAATAAATTAAAATAAAGGGTGTAATAATACTGATAAGGAAAACTAGACGACGCACGACTACCTACTAACCTTCTACTCTAGTACATGACCTTCATCTATATCTTCCTATGTAGGGTCATATCCTCGGTAAGTTGCAGGTATATCATGTTTTTTCTAATCACTTCTTCCTTATACTTCTTCGGTCTTCCTCTACCTTTTCCAGACCACCATAACCAACCTTTCATCTTCTCATTAGGGCTTTTTTGCATCTCCTCTTTACATGCCTGAATCATCTCAATCTTGTTTTCCTCGTCTTATTTACCATGGAGGCCACTCCCACCTAGTTGAGTACCTTCATCACTAATCATATCTCTCATAATATGCCTACACATCTATCTCGATATCCACATTTTTGCTACTTTCATCTTCTAGATGTGCTAGTTCTTGACTGGCCAACATTCCAACTCATATGACATAGTTGATCTAGCAACCACTTCATAAAACTTCTCTTTAAATCTTGTGACACATTATCACACAAGACACCGAATGCGAATCTTTGTTTCATTCACCCACTCCAATACTTCGTCGTTGATCTCACCATTTCCTTGTATTATAGATCCAAGATACATGAAACTTCCTCTCTTGAAAATGACCAAAGTATCAATCATTACTATCATATCTGTCTCGTGAGTTACATCAATACTGAACTTGCACTCTAAGTACTCTGTGTTAGTCATGCTCAACCTGAACAGTTTAGATTCCGGGATCTATCTCTAAACCTCTAGCTTATAGTTAACTGATTAACTCTATCGCGTGTCTCATCAATCAATATTATATCATCTGCAAATAACACACACTATAACATATGTACGCGCACACAATTATTATCGGTTTGATTCGATTTTTCAATTTTCCGTGAACACTCTGTTAGGAAGGGGAGGATTCATTATTGGTCTAAAGATTAGTTTATTACTAACACAAGACAAAAGGATCTATCCAATTTGAACTTAATAGGATCTTTGAAACTTTCTCTAATCATATATTTTTCTGTCAAAAAGATGGAGTAGAAAGTGTGTAGGGACTAAGGGAGAGTGGGGACTAATAACTCTAATTTGTCTGCTCTATACAGAGTCTTCTTTTTCTGTTTTTGTCCATTCGGATATCGACAAGATTCACCATCCAACACTCTCAGAGAAAGAGACACTGTCACACCCCACAGGCCTAAAATCATAATACTATAAGGGAAGAAGAAGAAGGAACAGGTTCCTTTAATTGGGTGAATTGTAAATGGAGTATGAAAGAATCGACAAGAGAAATTTACAGGTAAAAAATTGACATTTTTGAGCTTGTTAATCTTGCAGAATCAGTGACAATGGAGTTAGAGTACAAATATTGATGAGCTATGTACTGCTTTAGTTGTTAATTTGCTTCTTTACTCCCTTTGTGATCTGGGTTTTTATTTTCCTCCCTACGAGCTCCCACCCTTTTTGCTCCCTTGGTGACTCGAACGAGGTGAAAGGTGTTTAACATCCGAGCAACTCCTTTGTGATCTGGGTGGAAAGCAAAAAAAGATTGGTTTTTTCTTTCTTTCTCCAATGTGGGTTTTTATTTTCAAGGCAAAATTGAGATTGTGAGCTTGAGAATCTTACAAAGTGAGTGACAATGGTGTAGGAGTACAAACCCTGATGCGTTATGTACTGCTTAGTTGTTAATTTGCTTCTTTATTAGCTTTGTGATCTGGGTTTTTCTTTTTACAAGTCCCTAGGAGTTGCCACCCTTTTTGCTACTTGATGTCTCGAAGCTACAACCTCAGGGTTGGAGTTGGACGGTGCTTACCATTTGAGCAACCCCGTTGTGATCTGGGTTGAAAGCAAAAAAAAAAAATTGGTTTTTTTCTTTCTCCAATGTGGGTTTTTATTTTCAAGGCAAAATTGACATTGTGAGCTTGAGAATCTTGCTGAATCAGTGACAATGGAGTTAGAATACAAACATTGATGGACCTATGTACTGTTTAGTTGTTAATTTGCTTCTTTACTCGCTTTGGTGATCTGGTCTTTTTTTTGTTTTACTCCTCTCTACGAGCTTCCACCCTTTTTGCTCCTTGATGACACGAACTCACAACCTGGGGTTGGAGGTGGAGGGTGCTTACTATCCGAGCAACCCCATTGTGATCTGGGTGGAAAGCAAAAAAAGATTGGTTTTTTCTTTCTTTCTTCTTTCTCCAATGTGGGTTTTTATTTTCAAGGCAAAATTGAGATTGTGAGCTTGAGAATCTTGCAGAGTCAGTGACAGTGGAGTAAGAGTACAAACCCTGATACTGCTTAGTTGTTAAGGTGCTTCTTTGTGATCTGTGTTGAAAGCAAATCTTTTCACTTTTTCTCTTTACCCAATGTGGGTGTTTTCAAGGCAAAAAAAGGTGTAGAGAGAACAACACATTGATATTTCATTTTCATCACATTTGGGCTTTTCCTACTTTAGTTATTGTTGGTTTTATTTGTTTTTTTCTACTTCTTGCATTATTTTCCTTTTGTGTGAAAAAGAAATCAACCTTTGATACAGAGCTATCACTTTCTGTGTAAACCCCATTTCTCATTTTAGGAAATTAAGCTTTTTTTTTTCCTTCCCATTTTGTTTGTTTTGTTATAGCTGTCTCCTAGGAAGCTGAGGTCTATGCTACCCGGAGCAGAAAAGAAGAGAAAACAAGAAGGAAGGGATGATGTCGTAGAAGATCAAGAACTTGAATCTGCTACTGTGTCCTTGAGATCCCATTTGCCTGAGATCCATGACTCTGGTATAGTACTGCATTGACGTTTTGTATACTCCCTCCCTTTCAATTTGTTTGTGTGATTTTGATTTGACACGGAGTTTAAGAAAGTAAAGAAAGAAATTTGAATCTTGTGGTTTTAAACTAAAGATATATAGAATGTACCAAAATGTCCTTTAATCTTGTGGTCTTAAACATGTCATGTGAAAAGTTGAAATAAAGAGTTGTTAAAAAAGGAAAGAGACATTCTTTTTGAAACGGACTAAAAAGGAAATTAAGACAGACATATTGAAACGGAGGGAGTAGTGAACAATGAGATTTGTACTTAGGGGGTATCTTTATTTGTTGCTTTAGTGCTTACGTTTTTAAATCAGACTGATCTGTATTTTCCCCGATATCAACTTCTTTCAGTTCTGTTAGTATCTAGTTTCTAACTTGAAAGGGCATAAAAAGTTGTAAAGATAGGCATGGTCTGCTTCACCAAGGTTCTAAAGAAAAAGAAGATGGGCATGGTCTGCTATTGGCTTATTTACAGACTTTGTAAGTTTGAATGCAAGTACTTGTTTTTTGCTTACCAGGTTGTAATTTGGAGAATTGCAAAGATGTAAATGTTGTAAGCGTTGTTCCTGAGAGTTCGACTTCCTTAGCAGTTGATTCGTCAATGTCCTTGGAGATGATTAATGACATGAGAATCAAAGATCAAACGTTGGTCAGTACAAGAATTAGGTCTCAAGATGACAGTATTTTGGACTGTGATAGTGGAATCGATAGTCTTAGTACTATATCTCCGCTCTTTGAATTTCAAAAGGCTGAGCGGGCCGCACAGAGAGTGCCCCTAGCCCATTTCTCAAAACCTGCCCCTTCCAAATGGGATGATGCGCAAAAATGGATAGCAAGCCCAACATCTAACAGGCCGAAGACTGGGCAGAGCAGTCAAGTTGTTGGATCTCGCAAGACTAGTCATTCTGGATATGGCTATCGGCAACAATCTACAAAAGTTGTAGTTGAGGTTCCTGATCAAAAAATGGTTCCTTATGAGGTGCCTGTCGACACTAAACAGATAGACTCAGGCCAACCAAAGGACAGTGCAGTTCAGAAGTTTGTGAGTTGGGAGGCTGAGCCGCACCCAATTGCTGAATCATATGTGAAGCCAGTGCTCATGATTGAAAATTCCATCGGACAATCAGCAAGTAAGACTAATTTTGATGCACCATACCCTATCACCCAACATCTTGCACTGTAGCTTTAATCCCTTACATGTGACTGGAAAATAATTCTATCTCCTCTTGATATAAATTGAGTCCAAGAATGAAAACAGTAGTATTGCTAATTTCGGTGTACCTTTTATAAAGATATTGTTATCATTTCTAGTTTGCATCCTACGAACCTTCATTTCTAGTTTGCATCCTATTGTGTGAAGCAAGTTCTATTTAGAGGTTGCTCAATTATATTCAATAGTTGTCTGATCTGGAATGCAATTTTTAATGCTTGGCTTCCTCCATGCACTCAAGAGACATTTGTGTTCTCTTAATGGGATGGTGCACAGAATATTGTTTAGACTAATAATTGCTGAGAATATCAAACAAATATAGATACTTGGAGTATTAATAAAAAAAATATTGATACTTGAAGCATTCAAATATTCTAGAATAACTGAAATCTTATTGAAAATGTTAAAGCCTGTGATTTAGATTCTACATTGAATGGTTGACAGCAAGGTGGTACACATAGACGATTTAGCTGGCCATGGCAGAACATTTCTAGAACTGCAAGTGCACCTCCTTATAGCTGCATAGTGTTGCTTTTTATTATTATAGTCTTCACATTAGGCTGGCACACACATTTATCTTTTAAGTTCTTTACATTAGGCTGATATATTTCGTAATTAAACTCTATCTCCCTTTTCTCAAAGTTTACTTCTCTTCTTAACTCTGCATTGCATGATTAAGCATATGCGCCAATGTATTCAAGGAGTAATGAATCATGAAGACCGAAAAAAGAGCAAGACAAAAATCTATTGGGGAGGCAGAGTATGTTATCATTTACTAAACGTCTTTGCACTAGATATTTAATGTTACTAAAAGTCCGAAGTTGCACGGAGTCATTCTTCATACTCTCAGTAATTGGAAAATGAATATAACTTTTGGACCTTTGGGTTCTGACTTTTATCTTCATGAGAATGGAAAATGCTCATTTTCAAATCGATTCTCAATTTATATTTCCTATGCTAAGCCATCTCACTGATAGATGACTCATGTGAACTTCCTTTGGCACCTGCAATAACTATTTGAGCCTGCTAGACAACAAAGTATTGGCAAATAAGTGAGTAAAATTATCATGATATTCTTACACGATTGTACTATATTAGTTGGTATTTTCTATAAGATGAAACTATAAAATCCGGCATTAGGGGAATGTCAAGAGACTCTCGTAATAACCTAACAATTCTGGATGTGCTGGGGCACTCTAAGGTCTTAGAAGTACTGGATTGAATACCAAGTTCTACAACTTGAGATAGTTGCTGCACTTTATGAATATAAAAAGATAAAAATGCTGTTATCGTTTTCTGTAAGATAGGTAACATACGTGAACCTTTTTTTGTCAAAAATGAGGCACCAAAAGGATTGCTATTCTAGTTATATGCAAGATGGTTGGTGATGTTCTTCTGTCTGATATTTGGTCCTTCCTTTCTTTCTCTTTTTCATTCTTTCATTATGTCAGAACGCCAACTTTTGATGAATTTTCTCAGCCAATTCAGTTCTATAGGTTCTTGCTGTAGCTAGAATTGGATTTGGTATTCGTTTTGAACTATGACTTGATTTACTCTAGATTGGGACTGATGAAATTAGAAGTTGAAATCTGGAATCTTTATTTAAGAATGACAAATAAACGCATAAGACAAAAAAGAAGGAAATAAAAGAAAATGAAAAAACAGAATAAGTCAGCTCTACAAAGTAAAATGTCTTCCTGTGGACACACTTTTACATTTGCTCAAAACAGACAAGGGAAGATCTATTGTCTGATTTCTTCTCAAAAAAGATTCTATTGTCTGACCTTATTCATGATAGGTGACAGTGACATTTCTACATCTCTTTCTCAAGTTTCAGTAGATTCTGTTTTTGATGGATTTCCTGTACCAATTCCATGTGCTAGATTCTTGCTGAAACTAGATTGGATTTGATGCGCTAAATTTTAAGATGTGACGTACTCTTCTACTAGATTGTAGCTGATAAATCTAAAAATTGAAATGTGAAGGATCTGTAGTAGAGTCAAAATGGAAGTTCATGAGGCCTAGTTATACAAATGTTCCTGTATGGGCACTTGTACACATGCTCAAAACACAGATAAGATGGAAGATTTGCTACCCATGTGACAACAACAACAACATAGGGATAGAGAGAGATATGATAATTAAATACTTCTATACACCAACTGTAATAGATAGATAGATCGATAGAGAGATATGAATATTTACTATAAGCATGGAACTTAAGCTTTATGGTTGATTCATGATTGTCCACAGTAAATTGTTGAAATATGATGAACTTTTGGATGCAAGATGATAAATAATTGTATAACTTTGCAGTAAATCTGAGCCGTCATGATTCGTCTGTTTCTATACATAGTGCAACTGTTATCCCCCCACCATCGACTGCTAGATCAGTCTCGATGAGAGATATGGGCACAGAAATGACTCCAATTGCAAGCCAGGAACCTTCCAGGACAGGGACACCTGTGAGAGCAACAACACCAACTCGCAGTCCAACTTCTTCTCGGCCATCAACTCCAGGAGCTGCACCAGCTTCCTCTCCTTTTCGTCCTTCAAATGATAATTTGGATGCTCGCACAAATGAGTTGTCTGACCAGGAATTACAGATGAAAACTCGAAGAGAAATCATGGCTCTTGGAACTAAACTTGGTAAAATGAATATAGCAGCCTGGGCTAGCAAAGACGATGAGGATAGAAATGCATCCAGCTTGCTGAAAACCGATAAGCAAGACCAACCAAATACAACTGTCACTGAGGCACGTGCAGCTGCTTGGGAGGATGCAGAGAAAGCGAAGTACTTGGCCAGGTAATTTCCAGGAAATTAGAAATCTTATTTTAGTTCTTGAGCCTTTTGGTCGCAGTTTAGAATATAGCTACAAGTCAAGCTAGGTTATTCACGGGACCTCCTTGGAGCCCCATTAGTGACTGTGATCCTGTTATATATTAAAAAAAGGATTTGCTAGCTTATTCAACTTTGTAGTTATCTCTAAGATGCTCGTCATCCTCTGCTGCACTTTATTCTTCATGGTGGCGGGTGCTCTTTAGGTATTCTCTGGAGCATAATCTAACGAAAGCTTTTCTATCCAAAGAGGAAAAAACAAGAACCAATAATTAGTTGAGAAATACTGATTCTCAATGGAAGCTTAGGGTTTTCTATTAAATTGCTTCTTTCAATTTGCTACATATTGTATGATTTGCTGGTTATCTTTCTCCAGGTTTAAACGAGAAGAAATCAAGATACAAGCGTGGGAAAATCATCAACAAGCAAAGACAGAAGCTGAGATGAGGAAAATTGAGGTAATTATCTTTTGCGCGATCAAGTATCATGCTTCTAGTTCAGTCATCTACACAGTACAAAATTCTCTTCTAAAGCTCTGCACCAGAAGTAGATGACTTATAGGTTTTCTCTTTTGACCTTACATGTTTTTTATTTGTTTGTGATTTAGTGCAAACTATTTCACCCCTAAGGTAGCGGTACGGACTGCGTACACTCTACCCTCCCTAGACCCCACGTTGTGGGAATACACTAGGTTTGTTGTTGTTGTTGTTGTTAGTGCAAACTATTGAGAAATAAAATTAGAACTGCTCTTCACATCCTTTTATGTAATTCTTTTGGATAAGTAATACTCCCTCCGTCCCAATTTGTGTGGCACCATTTGACTAGGCACAAAGTTTAAGAAAGAAAGGAAGACTTTTGAAATTTGTGGGTTTAAAACAAACCTTAGACATTTGTGTGACTATAAAGCATTTCATTAAGGGTAAAAAAGGAATTTTAAAATTAAGTTGTTCCTAAATTATAGAAAGATGACATTCTTTTTGGGACGAACTAAGGAGGAAAGTGTGCCTCATAAATTGGGACGGAGGGAGCATTATGTTGATGCAAAAGATTTGATGAAGTAATCATTCGTTGATGTAAGAAAACTCTCTGTATACAAGTGGTACACAAAAAGTAGAACACCCAAACAACAATATAGTTCTCTACGAAAGACACCCAGCCCCACTATTATAATATTATTTAAGCCTAACTTCAGGATCTTTAACTTTCTTACGTTTTCTTTTCAATTGCATCCTATGCAAAATCTCTAAGTGGTACCATGTCTTTGTTTGACAGAGCCTAGACGTACTGTCATCTCTCTCTTTGTTTTTTGCCTTCACCATTTTCAACCAGACAAAGTGCTCTTCTAATGTCTACATAAAACCTGCCATTATCTCTTTATTTTATCTGGTCGTGTGATTTCAAATAATAGGTACGATTTAAAAGATGTGTCCAAAACTGATTAAAAAACAGATCTCGTATTAAGAGCTATAAGACTACAAATTGTAAATAATGCACCACCGTATTGCGGTTGCACCATGGGTAAGTATTTGTGTTCTTTTTAAATTGCACATGATATCCTTATTTGTCTGGTTCTACGTGCTTAGGGAAATGACTTGGTGATCTGTCTAACTTCGTGTTGGAAGCAACACTCCTTTTGTTGCGCTCATGGGCTGATTGTGTTTCTTTTCTTCCGTCCTTATTCTTTCTTCTTCAACTCTTTGATCTTGTTGCACTGAATTTACACAAGCAGAGCTATGCGATTATGGAACACGTGACTTTTAACAAATTTATCTGCAGACTTTGATCCACCTGACTATTTTGAAAACTCAACTGGTGTTTCTCAGAATTGGACCATTAGTTAACAGATCATGTCTAATGAAAGTATCTAATTCCAAAAACTAACGTGCATAATACGGTTTCATGATATATTCCTGATATTTGTATTTGTTGTCTCTGGTTCTGTTACGTATTCAGCTGCATTTCATGTAACTGTCTACTTGACAATTCGGTTGTCAAGCGGACTTGAATTTGCATGAACAAGACGCAACAACATTTCACCACAAATCCTTATGTTTGAACGCGTTGATCAACATGATCTGAACTTTTCGCAAACTAAACATTTTTGGCTTTCAGGTCGAGGTAGAAAAGATGAAGGCACGAGCACAAGACAAGCTAATGAACAAGCTAGCTGCGGTGAGGTACAAAGCCGAAAGCAAACTGGCAGCAGCAGAAGCCAGGAGAAACAAACATGCTGTAAAAACAGAGAAGCAAGCAGAATACATTCGTAAAACTGGCCGTTTACCACGCTCATTCTCCTACTGCCGCTGGTGCTTCTGAAGAGCTACAAATCACTATAAAATGCTGTATATTTTTGCTTTTTTTACTAGCTAGTATTGTGAAGTTGAACTCTGGCATTGTGTATGCTTGAAGGAAGCTCTTGTACAAACTCAACTGGTTGGCCACTTTAACATGTAATTGTTGATCAATGGAAGTTGAAGTTCAGGCATTCTACTATAGCCAATTGTGATTTGATCTACTAATCCTCTGCATAGATTGAAATTTGGACTTTTAATTGGTTAAAAGGCAGCTCAGTGCACTAAGCTTCCGCTGTGTGCGGGGTCCAGGAAGGGACCACAACAAGGGTCTGTTGGTTATAACCTTAAAAAAGATAGTGGCTTGGTCTAAGTTGTAAAAAGAAATATTGCCTAATCCTAATTTGATTATATGTGAAATGAATAAAGATTCTACTTTGATAATGTGTAGGATAGTAAGGCCCATTTACTATTGGCCCAGTAATGGGTAGGCTTCATTATAATTAGAGCCCAATCCCCACTTTTCTGGCAAAATTTGTCAGGTGTCCTTTTTAAGGATTGTGTTTAGTTTTTGTTCCCATTTTCAAAAAATTTGTAAAAATTGATATTAGAAGTGTTGAATATCAAATTTGGAGTCACTTCGAGTTAATTTAGACCAATTTTAAAGCAAGAATGTGTAAGTAAATTTTTTGTGCAACTCCTAACGATCCATCAGGATTTGTGAACAATGATCATCAAGACTTGTGAACATTTAGTCCCAAAGTCGTCTGACAAGGCAAGTCTCCGCGCACCCATCAAAAATTCTAACGATCCATCAAGACTTGTGAACATTAGTCCCAAAGTCGTGTGACAAGGCAAGTCTCCACCCATCCATCAGAAATTCTAACAATCCGTCAAGACTTGCGAACAATTAGTCCCAAAGTCGTTAGGACTTGGGACTAATGGCAAGGCAAATATTTGCCTATCCATCAAGATTCAGAACTTCTGATAATCTGCCATGCCAGGACTTGCAATCAAATTTAGACCTGCAAAATATTTTTGCAACCAACCTATTTGTGCAAATCAACCTAGTCATTATGCAAGGGAAATTCCAGTTAAGCTAAACTGATCTATAGTAAAGCTGCAAAGGCACTTTCTGTTAACACTCTAAAAAGTTACATACAGTCATGACCCTTTTGAGCAAACCTAACCCCTAGCAACTAACTGGTGGAAATTTATCCATCCAGTCAGAGAGGTTAAATACATGAGAAAAAGTTTCTAATAGTACAAAGGGCAAGAAAAAAGAACTTGTTTCCCTACTTCTTAAATCTGCTCATTAAACCAAAAAAGAGCTCACAGATGTATAGAAAACAAATACAGCTAGAGCAAATGAATCTCCCGACGTTTATTAGGAAACAACGCCCAGCTTCTTTGCAAAGTCGTCGTCATCATCATCCAAGAATTCATCATCAGGGTCACCTTCGTCGAAGTTGTAATCTTCACCTTCAACCGGCTCATAGCCTTCGTGGTCTTGGGCGTCTGCTCCTTCCACAACCATCTCTTCTTCTTCAGCTTCAAGTTCATTTGTATTGTGGTGCAAAGGAGATTGGTGATCAGCTGATTTTGTTTCTTGTGGACCATTACTATCACCTGACACAAGCTTAGGAAGGTCAGACTCATTCTTGGTTATAGCGGAAGGAAAATCCACCTTCCCTGCAGTCATGGAAGTCCTCTCAGTCTGGTGTTTTCTTTCACGTTGATCGTCTTCACTCCCACCAGATGACATGCCACCTTCACCCCCTCTTTTCCTCTTCAGAATCTCTTTTAAAGGCATTGGTCCATCAAATGATAGATCCTCCCCGCTATCAAGCTTTTGGAACTTCCGTTTTCCCAGGGGTTGTTGCTCATTGAGACTTTGCTCATTGCTCTCAGAAGTTTTCCTACCTTTGAGTTCTGCAAGACTTTTAGGACGCAGGAAGTCAGAATTATTGACATTCATATCTCTTCTTAGACCAGGACCTCTGTTATTTCTGCCATCGTAATTGAGATCCTCTTGCACTCTTCCCTTTATTCTGTCTCGAGGCCTTCCTTGGTAAGAGTGCGGCTGTGACCTTTCTGAAGACAACCTGCCACGGTCTCTAGCCCTATCCACTTCCCTATCCAACCGTAAGTCAGCCCTATCAGTTGGAGAAGATGACCTAACTGGAAGCTTTATTCTTCCTCGAAGGCGACCACTAAGAGAACTATCATGTGGATGTAAATAGTGTGCATCCCTCCTAGAACCCTTGTTGGCTCGATCTTCAACATGCTTCTCACTTGAAAATTCATGACCAATGACAGATTTCAAACCATTACCCCTCCTATTCTTCGATAACCGATGTCTCAGATCTGACATATCAACACGTTCAGGGCTATCTACTGTACCATACCGTCTCCTCTCAGGGTGAGCTGACCCCCCTGGTATTCTCTCAGAAGAAGCTATCTGCTGCTCCCAGGGATAGCGACCCTGAAGCCTGTCATACGAGTCATATCCACGCACATCACGGTACATATCTCGGTCACGATCTGCCACTGAATCATAATCAGCAGAATCGCCCCTGTCATATTCATTTCTCCCCCCATTGCCCCTTGTTCCACCATAATGATCTTCATCATGATAATAATCTGAACCTCTGAGCTCATCATCCACAAGAACATCAAAACCAGGAGAAGGCTCCCTTGAAATTTCATCACCCTTATATTGCATGCTGTGATCATCGATCCCAATGGGCTGCTGCATTCTGTTGGGGCCACTGAGAGGATTGTCAATGGTTGGAGGCGTACTTGTTGGCTTGTACTTGGGATGCTCTCTATTTATGACAGAATTTGGTGGCAGTACCTTCTCATCAAAGGCATTATCTTTCTTAGTCAGATGATTTTCCAGTTTTCTCACAGGTTTAGGTAGTTCGCAAGGCTTCAGAGTAGTTGTTTGTGAAAGATTCTTGCCTTGCGCAGACTTATCAACCCCACCAAATGCCTTCTTAACAGTTGAAGTTTCACTAGATGCAGTAGACACTGGAGGTTGTGTAGGTTTGTTAGAAACAAAGCTTGGTGCATGCATGAATGCACACTTGTCACCTTTTCGACAAATCCCTTGCTGGAAAAATATACAGGGCACGCCTTGTTTACTAGAAGCATATGGAACCTGTGGCGGCATAGGTGCAACAGGAGCTGCAGAAAATCCCATAGCAGCTGGAACTTGAGCTTCCAAAAATCCATCAAGAGGCTGCAGGAGAAAGGTTAATGGTCAATTGAATGCCTAACTTGCAAATACAGAGCAATATACATCTGCTAGTAAAAGTAGAAACTCTATATGTACACGACGACAAGGATCTTTGCATATTTTATTGCACAGAGATGATAAGAATCTAGAGCAGTTTGAGAAAGAAATAACTCACAGGGTGCCGGAATGCACACTTCGGGTTTAAGCAGTTCCCATTCAACCAGTACCAGCAATCCCTTGGGTTAAGGCGAGCCATGTCACTATGGCGGTACTCGCACTCGCTTCCCTGTTAACAAAAAAATTGAAGCATCAATACAAGTACATTTAGATCCATAGTCCATACAGGTAAATTAGTTCATTAAGGGGTCGTTTGGTTAGTATACAAAGTTATGCCAGGATTATAAAGCACAAATGTAATATTGGGATTAATAATCCCTGGATTATTAAGTGCATATGTTTTTTTGGATGAACGTTTGGTCCATTGCATTGAAAAAGAGATATAAGGGTGTATAACGCAAAACATGTGTCTGATTTTAAGTTGGATAAAGTACTGTTTACATTTTTACCCTTATTTTTAAGTAAATAAGAAAAAAGTAAAAGGCAACCAAGGATACTTTGGTCGTTTAGGTGTTTTATCCAGGGTTTGCTAATCCTGGCATTAGAATTCATGTTGATTCGGGTATAAAATAATTCCTGTATTGCTTATATTGGAAACAATAATCCAACCAAACGTGGGATAAAATAATCCCGAATTTTATAACCGTGAACATTATATAGTGTGGAGAAATCCACCATACATGTATACACACACAAAGGAACAAAGATACTGTAATAAATAAAGATGCTAAAGGCATTTGTACACAAGTGGTTTTTCCCAAACAGTTACGAAAAGAGAAATAAATGAGAAACAATTCCGGTAGTTGCACGTGTTGCATCGATTAACTTTGTCTAACATGATAAGAGAGATTACGCATACACACAGCCGATAGATTCAAATGTGAAACCAACATCACGACAAAGAAGATAAAGACAAATGTGATTGCTCGTGATCCGTATAGCATTATACATGTTCATGAACCAATGCACTTTTTGTCGGAATCAAAGTAACCAAATTAAACTTGCTCCAAGATTGACTAAATCCAGTGAAACGTACAAAACAAATTCCTACTAAAAGAAACGATCAAGCTCATAATACCTAGCATAAACCTAAACGCTCCAGCAGAAGGTCAATCATGCCATGTAATAGATGGTTTTACAATGGCAACCATACAAGCATGGTAGAAATTTAAAAGGAAGAGCTAAGCCAGATAAATGTGATTGCCCGTATAGAAGTATACATGATTGTAGGGCATTAACCAATGCACGTTTTGTCGGAATCAAAGTAACCAAATCAAACTTGCTTCAAGATTGACTAAATCAAAACAAAACCATCATAAGCGACAAAAACAGAACCACTTACTATTAAAAGAAACAATCAAGCTCATAATACCTAGCAGAAACCTAAATGTTCCACTAGAAAGTCGGTCATGCCATGTGATAGATGGTATTACAATCGCAACCATACAAGCATGGTAGAAATTTAAAATGAAAAGCTAATCCAGACAAATGTGATCGCCTGTATAGCATTATACGTGATCGTAGGGCATAAACCAATGCACTTTTTGTCGGAATCAAAGTAACCAAATTAAAATTGTCCATGCTTGACTAAATCCAGTGAAACAAAACCATCAAAAGCGACAAAAACAAAATAAATTCCTATTAAAAGAAACAATCAAGCTCATAATATACCTAACAGAAACCTAAAACATTCCCGCAAAAAATCAATCATGCCACGCAATAGATGGTTTTACGATTGCAACCACACAAGCATCACAGATTTCAAAATGAAAAGCTAAGCCAGTAACAAATGATGACTTGAAAAGAATCAAAAATTTACACAAACCTATGGACAAGCTTCAAACAGTTCTTACTGGGAGACCAATAGGTATATATATCTTAAAGCTTTTTTTATATATATCTTAAAGCTTTTTTTCTCAAAAAAGAAGTTTCTACATCAAATTCAACAACAACAACAACAACAAACCCATTGTAATCCCACAAGTGGCGACCGGGAAGGGTAGAGTGTACGCAGACCTAACCCCTACCTCGTAGAGACAGAGAGGCTGTTTTCGATAGACCCTCTGGGAGTTGCTACATCAAATTCACTTTTTAAAAAATTCAAGATTATCCATCTGACAGCAAGAATCTTTTAACCTTCAAACTGACAAAAAAAATATGAAATAGTTCCTCATTCCAACTCCCAATAGAAAAACCACAGCCCCCAAAACAAAGGGTTTACTTATAACACAAAAAATCATCTTGAAATCAACAAAAACACAATCTTTTTATCTCTTTGAAACACAGATCAAATCAAGAAAAATAAAAGGGGCATCAAATTCAAATAATTAAGAAGCAAAAATTGAACCTTTTTGCATGTGAGAGGAGAAGCAAGAAAATAGACACAATCGGTGTTACTCTTAAGAGCTTCTTCTTCAGCTGATAATTGAACCGTTGTTGCCGGTGGCTGAGATTGCAATTCCGGCGGCGGAGGCGGCGGCGTAAGGCCAGCCATAATTGGGATGTGGGGTTTCTTCGATGAACCCTAAAACAAATCCTTTTCCAAAAATCTTGAACGGTGGATCTAGGGTTTCTTGTGGCGGCTCCGGTATACAATGTATGTATATATGTATATATATGTGTATATATATAAATCAAATTAAAAAAATTGTTCTGTGAATGAATGAATTTGTGAAGAGAGAGAGAAGAAGAAGAAGATGAGGTAAACTGCTACTGGTACTGCTGATGCTGTGTGAAGAGAATTAGAGAAAGGCTTTATATATCACTTTGTTATTTCCCTTTTTTTCCCTTCTTGTTTCTATCGCTTTTGTCATATTTCTCATACTACTTCCGTTACGTTTTCTTTTAGATGGGTTTGAACTAATATTGTTTTTAAGGGGTTCTGTAGAAAATAATCTTTATGTATTTGAGGTAGTGATAAAAGTTTGAACATATTAGGAGTGAAAAGATTAGGAATGAGGATATTCGCGATAAGATATGAGTGACTTCTGTGGTGAACAAGATGAATGAAGTGAGATTGAAATTTTGGACATATGAAGAGGAGATGCCTCAGTGATGAGTCAGTGATGAGGTGTGTGAGAGGTTGAATATAGTACGTACGTGGAGAGAGATAGAGGTAGACCGAAAAAGTATTGGGGAGAAGTGACTAGATAGGACATGGCGCAGCTTCAGGTTACCGATGACATACTTAGGAGTGATAAGATTAGGAATGAAGATATTCGGGATAAAAAAAGGAGTGGTTTCTGTGATGGACAAGATGAGGAAAACGAGATTAAGATGGTTTGAACATGTGAAAAGGAGATGATGTGCAGACGCCTGATCAGTGAGGAGGTGTGAGAGGTTGATTATAGTAGGTACGCAGAGAAGTAAAGGTAGACCGAAGAAGTATTGGGAAGAGGTGATTAGACAAGACATGATGCGGCTTCACGTTACCGAGGACATATCCTTGGATAAGAAGGTGTGGAGGACGCGTATTATGGGTAAAAGGTTAGTAGATAGTGGAGTATTGTCTTGCTTTTCGAAGGTTTGGCTTGTTAGTGTTTGTCTTTTTGTACTACCGATAAGGTTTGGACATACTAGAAGCGATAAAATTAGGAATGAGGATATTCGGGATAAGATGAGAGTGAATTTCGTGGTGGACAAGATGAGGGAAGCGAGATTGAGAAGGTTTCGACATGCATGTGAAGATAAGATGCGCAGACGTCCTAGTGAAGAGGTGCAAGACGTTGAATATAGTCGGTACTCGAAGAGGTAGAGGTAGACCGAAGAGGTTGGATATAGTAGGTACACAGAGCGGTAGAGGTTGACTGAAGAGGTTGAATATAGTAGGTAAGCGGAGAGGTAGATGTAGACTGAACAAGTATTGGGGAGAGATAATTAGACAGGACATGATGCAGCTTCAGGTTAACGAAAACATGACTTTAGATAGGAGGGTATGAAGGACACGTATTATGGGTAGAAGATTAGTACGTAGTAGAGTGTTGTCTTGCTTTTCGAGGGTTTAAGTTTGGGGGAAATGACACCCCATGGCCACTCGGCCAAACAAATTCCACAAAAAATGACCATTTAAAACTAAACCCATTATATGGCCACTCGATCAATTTAATTCCACCAGATGACCATTTTTAATTTTGTATAGAAATTGTATAGGACGTGTATAGAAATTGTATAATTATTATATAAAATATGTATTTGTATATGATGTGTATATAAATTATATCATTATTGTATAAAATATGTATCTGTATAGGATGTGTATAGAAATTGTGTCGTTTTTGTATAGATTATGTATATAGGATGTGTATTGAAATTATATAATTGTTGTATAGAATATGTATAGTGACACTAGCGCTGATGAATTGGCTAGAGAGTGGGATTTTTATTTCTCTTGGCCATTTGATGGGATTTGTTTCGGCCGACTGGCCATTTGTGTCCTTGTCTCTTAAGTTTGTTGGTGTTTGTCGTTATACTAGCCGTACTATTGTAGTTCTTACTTTTGATATCTATCGTCGTCTGTTGTTTATTGTGTTTTGGTCATCGCACTATTTTGGTGTTGTTATTGTTCCTTTCTTGTAGGCTTTGCAATGCTTCTCTTGTTAGTTGTTATGTTTTATTCATTGTTTTCCTTCTTTTTACTTGGATTTGCTGCACTTGAGTCGTGGGTCTTTAAAAAACAACCTTTCTACCTCCACGAGGTAATGGTAAAATCTGCGTGCACTCTGCCCTTCCCATACCCACTTATAAGATTTCACTGGATATATTATTGTTATAGCGCTAATCTCTTCAAACTTCAAATTGTGAACTATATTGATTCTTAGAAGAATGTTATGGTAAAATTTCATTTACAAAATATCTTGATTTTATTTTAACAGTGTGATGAAGAATAAGATCGGATTACAGAAGAGTTTGATCTGATGCTTTATATATGTCTTAATTGATCTTGATTCGGCTTGATTGAATCAATTTTTTTACAAAGTGAAATTAAAATATAAAAAAATAATCATACAAAAAGATTAAAAAAAAATTTTTAGTCGACTGAGCATAGGAACCCTTAAAAAAAAATTGTGATCGACTGAGCATGTTTGAGTTCCAAATGAGTTTATTCTTCAAATACGTTTCAACTGATACTCTTTGAAGAAGTGTGGCTCCGTCACTACGATCAAATGTTATGGTGAAATATTAAATACTCCTTCATACTCAATAAGAAGTTTCGTATTCAAATTTAATAATGATGTGTTTTACTTCAAATAATTTTTTACCACAAATTTAAATTAGCCTAACGTTCAAAAGTTTCTATCAAGAGAAAAAAAACATGGATACTGCAAGATAAAAGTCACAAGATACATGCATTGTAATGACTTGTTTTCGAACAAGCATTACCTTCTCCCATTTTTATTTTCTTTTTTGTCACTTTATTATCCTTTTCCCAAAATTATGCATTGCCATTAAAAATAATATTTTCGTGAGTTTTATATCTCAAATATTCAGTGTTTACTTACTTAAATATTATATTTTTTGTATTCAAACACATCTCGACGTTAAGTTAGTCAAATGTTTGAATTGACAAAATTAAATGGAAGAATGTGAAGATGTTATTATTTTAGTACTATATGTTTTAATGTCTCTTTATGATTGTTCAAATGCTAGGGAACCTTGTATAGCCTTAGTGTAATCTTGAATCTTGTTTATGTAAATATGGAATTAGTGAATGTAGGGCTGACAATGTGTGTAATCTATTTCAATGAAATCTTATTTTGTGCAATTGTGTCGAGAAAATAGTCAAATGAACTCCAAATTTATTATCGAATTTTCAACTATGCACTTATTCATCACGGGAGTCCTTCACAAGTTTGGAATTTCCTCCAAAGTAAAAAGAGTCATTCACAAGCTTTTCGAAACACTTAAAGACATTCTCCAAGCTCACTCTTTCCATTTTTAGGTCTTCCTAACATTGTCATAATTGGCTCGATGACACGCTTATCATCGAGCCAAAAATGCATATATTGTGAACTTGTGCTCTATCTTATATAATACTTTACTTTTTCTACATTTTGATGTGAAATTTACTTAAAGTGTCATATGCATTGCTTCCAAAGCTTTTCAGTTTAGAAGCATTTAAGTTTCCATGTTTAACTTGCCCTCATCAGCTTGCTCTTCGTCGTGAACATCACATTCCCTTCGACGCTTGCTATTTTTTAATTTTTATTTTTTCTTTTTGGTAAAAAAATTATCCTATATTATATGTTGTTGAAATATTTTGAGTTTACCTTTTTCTGTTTTAAGCTCAATTTTGACTGTGCTATGGGTTGATAGTTAGAGTAATTAACCCAAAAAAAAAAAGTTACATAGAGTAGGTTGGTCGGGAGACGATGCAACCCGCGCTATATCTATAAGGTCACTCTCCTTACAATTAAAACATATTCGCATTCGAGTATTTATACCAAGTCAATTAACACACTCATGTATTTATATACAGATTCTTAATACTTAGTTATAGTTAATTAACATGTATTTTCTTGAGCCAAGAATTTATCGAAAACATCTTTTCTATTTTTGTGGTACGGATAAGGTACGCACACTCTATCCTTCTCAAATTCTACTATGCTGGACTAAACTGGGTTATTGTTGTTGGTTAATTGACATGCATTTTCACCTCGAGAAACTTTTCTTTTGGGTGGAGGGTCAATCGGAAGTAGCCTCTCTGTCCCACGAAAATAAGAGTAAAGTCTACGTATATCTCACCCTCTTAATTAGACCCTACTTATAAAATCACACTGATTTATTATTGTTGTTGTTATAATAAGTTTACATAATTTAACGTAAATACAATTGGTGGAGCTAGAATTTTAATTAGGAGGGAATCAAAATATGAAGAAGTAAACACACGAAAAAGTCAAATGAGATTCAACATCTACTATATATATAAAAATAATTTTAACTATATATAAACAGAATAATTTTGGATAAATTAAGTGACATAGGAAACATACCTATGTAATTACAATTCGCAGGTAATGTTTGAAACAGTTACTATCTACAGCTATAATTAGGGATTTATAGCAAATTTTTCTCTCCTCTCTCCTTCTCTCCTTCGCCTCTCTATGCCCTCTCTCGCTCGCCCTTCTCTCTCTCTCCAAGCCAATTGTATTCGGCAGATATGTGTATGTGTAATTTCTTCTTCTTGGATTGGTACAATCAATTGTATTTATGTATCAGAAAAAAATACATGATGAAGTCTTTCTTCTTGGATTGATACATATTGATACAACCAATTGTATTATCGTACTCTGAAAGAGTATACAACACATGATACAAATGTATAACAAGGACAAAATATAGTTGAATACACGAGAAATAAATACACTTGATACAATTATATTCGTTGATACACTTATATTCATTGATACAAATCGATTATATTTGTGATACAACCTGATACAACAAATACAATTGTATCAAGTTGCCACTCGCCTCTCTCCCCTTTCTCCCACATATCGCTCCCTCTCTCAATCTTGCTCGTCTCTCTCTTCTTTCTAACTTGCAGCTACGACTGATACTATCAATCTCTAACTAAGCTCAAACTATAATCCTTTTATGAAAATTCCTCTCTAATTTTTTCATCGAACGAGATTCCCCTCGATCCTACCTGGCTCCAACTTCCGATAAACACTCCATTCCACTCCCACGTCAGGTTTAGTTATCTTTTCACGAGAATAGTACAACAAAATCTCACCTAACACTCCTCCTTTCTGTAACTTTCCAAAAACTCTAAACCCTACACACACACTGCTAAAACCTCAAAAAAACCTCCGCCGGAAACCACCGCTCACCGCCGCCCACCGCCACCACCACCACCACCACCATGAACTCCACTTTAACTATCAGCTCATCATCATCCCGTCCCTCTATTTTCAGAATTCCCAGAATTGCCCCTAAAACCCATAGCAGCAGAAGAAGATTTTTCCTCCAAGCCTCCTCCACCAATGCCAATTCTAAGCCAAACCCATTAATCACCACCCTCAAATCCGCCGGAATCACCGCCGTCGTTTTCGCCGCCGTCGCCTTACGGAAGTTTCCGGCGAGAGCTGAAACCCCACAACCAGCTGTTGCAGTAGAAGAGCAAAATCAAGAATATGAAGAAGAAGAAGAAAAATCTCCATTGGCCCAGTTCTTGGAATCGAGTCCTGAAGCAATTGAAGCATTGAAAAACCTCCTTCAGGAGAAAATGGAATCAGGGGAGGACGAGGAAAGTTTGAAAATACTGAAGAAGTTGTTATCAGCTCAACCTGAGAATGCAGAATGGAAATTCTTGATTGCAAGGTTGTTGAATGAAATGGGTAAGGTTCAAGAATCAAGGGAAGTTTTCGAAGAGATTTTATCGAAAACCCCTCTTTCGTTTGAGGCGTTATTCGAGAATGCATTGTTGATGGACAGGTGTGGTGAAGGGGTGAAGGTGATTCAGAGGTTAGAGGAGGCATTGAGGTTAGCTGAGGAAGAGGAAAAAGTGAAGGAAAGTAGGGATATTCGGTTTATAATGGCACAAGTACAGTTCTTGCAGAAGAATATTGAGGAAGCATTGAGGAGTTACGACGAGCTTGAGAAGGAGGATCCTAAAGATTTCAGGCCATATTTTTGTAAAGGGATGATTTACAGTTTGCTTGATAGGAATAAAGAAGCTAGAGAACAATTTGCCAAGTATCGCGAGCTTTCTCCTAAGAAGTTTGAGGTGGAAGGTTATCTGAGGACGGCTTTGTCAAGGATGAAGCTTTTTGGAACTGATGAAAAAGAGAGTTGAATTCGATGAAATGGAGTTTATGGTTGTTCAGATTCTGACGTTTAAGCAGCAAATTTAGTTTTGAGTAAGGTGGAGGCTGTAACTTTGGTATACATTACTTATTCTTGACTTATGTCGAATATAAGATGAGGATAGATTAGACCATGAAATAAAAGAATAATTGTGAGAGTCTAGTTACATTCTAGACGGATTCTTATATGGATCTCGAATCAGCAGGTGATTTCTGCTTATTAGGCTCTTGATTTATAGTTAAATCAATTTAGATGACTTGCCGTTTCATGGCATGTTCTTTTGATTAGCTAGCTGAAGTTTATTTATGTATCTCGGGCTGAGGTTTCTTTTTATCCTTATGGGAGAGCAAGTTCAGCAGGAAAGTTTTATGCTTTATTTTGTTTTGCTAAAGATGAGTACACTTTAATTGATATATGCTGATTTACATGAAATTCTCGAATCAGACGTAGGCTCTTGACTTACATTAAAGTCAATTTAGATTACTTGCCCTTTCATAGCATATTCTTTTGATTAGTTAGGTGAAGTTTATTTATGTATCTCGGGCCAAGGTTTTTTTTTTATCCTTATGGGAGAGTAAGTTCGGCGGGAAAGTTTTATGCTTTATTTTGTTTTGCTAAAGATCTCGAATCAGCAGGTGATTTCTGCGCAGGCTCTTGACTTACATTAAAGTCAATTTAGATTACTTGCTTTTTCATGGCATGTTCTTTTGATTAGCTAGCTGATGTATATTTATGTATTTCGGGCCGAGGTTTCTTTTTATCCTTATGGGAGAGCAAGTTCAGCAGGAAAGTTTTATGCTTTATTTTGTTTGTTAAAGATGAGTATGCTTTAATTGATATATGCTGATGTATATGAAATCAAACTTTTATACCAAGGGTGTGACCGTTGATGAAGTTGAACGAAGACCATTGCAGAACAGAATTTGAATTCATTCCAGTAGTGGTGAAAAGTTATGCGATTTATTCCCTTTCGGACAGAATTGCTAGTACCTTTAATAGTGTAAGGATGTAGCTATCGTAGAATAGTGGATATATGCAGAAGGTGGTTAGACACCATTATTATCAGGAAAAAAAAAGATTCAAACATTTTGGAATGCCATAACTTCATAAAATCTTTCTGAAGGATGTGTGTTTTGTTAGTGGAAGTTATCTTCTGTGATGGTGAATAGGAAGAACCTTTAACTGAAGCCAGTTGCTTTCTTATTTGCTTTAGGTACTTGTACCCCTACATAGCGCAAACACTTGTTTTAGAGGATCAATTGAATTATAGACTACCCAAGGGTGTGGCCTAGTGGTCAATGAAGTGGGTTGAGAACCATGAGGTCTCAAGTGATTTCTTCCCATCTGTCCTAGCATTGGTGGACCAAGGACAGAGTTACATGATACTTGTTGCTGGTGGGAGGTGACATGTATCCCGTGGAATTAGTCGAGGTGCACGCAAGCTGGATCGGACACCACAGTTATCAAAAATAAAATAAAATTGAATTATAAACTATCTTTATGTGTTCTACTTGTGAAACTTCTGGTTGCCAGTGGTGAAAAGAAGGGAAAAGGTTAGCCCTACAACTCAAGTTTATCACTATCCTACACTTGTTTAGCTATGTTAATACCACTGTACAAGTTTCATTAAACATTGTATTTGGAACCATTTTCCATTCTTCAGGTTTACCAAAAATCAGGTATTTTTCCAAAATGTCCTGTTTTAATCAATAATTCCAAATTTTAGATGTCAGTTTGTTATTTGAGAGGAAATTACTATTATTTCTATTTCATATGCATTTATGAATATTATTTTTGTGTCTACCTGTACATCTCGGAATCAGGAAGACGAATTTAAATCTCTAGAAAACATTTTGGATATGATCACTCCTAAATTACTTGTCGATAAAAGAAATGTCTATTCCCTGAGTGGCTGTTACTTGTATTACAGTCTATAGTGTCTGTTCTTGCAAAAAGAACAAGTTGACTTGCAGAGAACTTGAAATTCCCAAGTTGTTGTAAGTTTAACTATCAGAAAGTGCTTCTCAGCTTCTTTCGCCCCACGTATTCTCTAGCTATGAAGTTCTAGTTCAACAATTTCTTTTGGTTATGGAGAAATGTATAAAGCTATTAAAAGAAGTTAAGCTTCTAATCAACTCCTTGCACCTACTTGGTTAATTTTTAGTGTTTAGTTACATCAGAATCAGATGCAACCGAAGCTTTCATTATTATCACAATTATGTTAGAAAAACTTTGTAGTGGTATGATATTAGATGTGTGATGGATGCTTTTGTTTTAGCGATGAAATTTCCCTTCTCCTTGGCTTTAGAAATTTGGTAAGTGAGAACCTTTGAATCAGGATCTCCCATTTCACAAGAGCTTGGCTCTGACCATTCAAGGTACATACTCGTTTTCATATGTATCCTCTTTCATGTTAGATTGCAGACTGATGGTACATAAATTGGAAGTTCATGCTCTTCATTTCTGCTGTCCTTTTATTTGATGCAGTTACTTGTCAGAAACATCATCAGCTTGATTTCCTGACAACTGTGGTTCATGCTGCAGTTGTATGAAATATTTTGTATGACAAGTGATTGTAAGGAAACATGTTTCGTACTCCCTCCTTTTGAGGTTTACCCAAAATATTTTGTAAATTTAACTATCAAAAAGTGCTTCTCAACTTCTTTCGCCCCACGTATTCTCTAGCTATGAAGTTCTAGGCTTCTAGCTCATCAATTTCTTTTGGTTATGGAGAAATGTACAAAGCTGAGCTTCTAATCAACTTCTTGCACCTACTTGGTTGATTTGAAATGTTTAGTTACATCAGAATCAGATGCAACTCAAGCTTTCAATATTATCACAATAATGAATTCAATTCAAAAAAAAACTTTGTAGTGGTATGATATTAGCTGTGTGATGGATGCTTTTGTTTTATCGATGAAATTTCCCTTCTCCTTGGTTTTAGAAATTTGGAAAGTGAGAACTCTTTGAATCAGGATCTTCCGATTTCAGAAGAGCTTGGTTACGACCATTCAAGGTATGTACTCGTTTTCATATGTATCCTCTTTCGCGTTAAATTGCAGCTTGATGGTACACAAATTGGAAAGTTCATGCTCTTCATTTCCGCTGTCCTTTTGTTTGATGTAGTTACTTGTTAGAAGCATCATCAGCTTGATTTCCTGTCAACTATGATTCATGCTGCAGTTGTATGAAATACTCTTTTGTATGACATGTGATTGTTAAGGAAACATGTTTCGTACTCCCTCCGTTTCAATTTGTTTGTCTTACTTTCCTTCTTAGTCTGTTTCAAAAAGGATGTCTCTTTCCTTTTTTGATAATTCTTTGATTTTAACTTTCCACATGACTTGTTTAAGGCCAAAAGATTAAAGAACATTTTGGTACATTCTATGTATCTTTAATTTAAGACTACAAGATTCAAAAGTATTCTTTACTTAAAACTCCATGCCAAGTCAAAATCAGACAATCAAATTGAAACAGGGGGAGTACTTAATTAGTAAACTGATGTGGATGCACTTTTATATTCTGATAGGTAAGAGCCACTTTACACAGTTTTCTGTTTTTTTTTTCTTTTTTTGATTTTCAATCCGGTGTTTGGTACCAGCATTGGAGCCCGATTAAATTTGGATTTGCTCTGAATATCCCACATTGGGGAGTAAATAGCTCCCTAACTAAGGCGACTCCATACCTAGGGGGCTTGAATCCGAGACCTCTGATTAAGGATGAAGGAGTACTTATCACTCCACCACAATTGGTACAGTTTGCCCTTTGTGACCATTTTGGACTAAAATGGTAAATGGAGTTAGATTCGATAAAGAGTAACCTTGTAAATCTTCTGCCTTACGAAGAAATATAGATAATAAGCGTCTTCAGCCAAGAGGAAGCATGCATAGTACTGAATAGGGAGCCGCCTTTTACACCAGCTAGGCCTAAGACACTGAATAGGGAGTCGCCTTTTACACCAGCTAGGCCTAAGACGTGAAATGGGTGCATAAGGACGTCGTGCTCAGCCTTGAATACAATCATGAAATTGAAAGTACCGATCTTTCTGGTTGAAAAACGAAACTGGAAACAAAGTTGTTCAAAATGAATGCTAGTAATATATAGCACCAATCGCTCCTCTACATATCCATTAAATAAGAGTCCCCCAACCAAAAGTATGCAAACTTGTCTAGTCCAGTCCTCTTTGTGAATCTTAATAAAGAGTTGATCCTCAAAACAAAAAGAGGCATTTCGATGCATTAAGCTCTCACTATGCGTAAGGTCCGAAGAAGGATCGAACTATAAGAATCTATCGATCTTCAAAACAGATGGCAATATATTTGGTTAGTCTACCAACCATTCATCATAGTGACTGGAACAATGTTCTGCTGACTAATTTGTTAGTCATGTACTATTCAAAATTGCTTAATTTTATCCTTCATTATACTTTGGGTCCATTTATACTATTGACGTTGGTAAATCATCTCGTATTTGTCCTTACATTAACGTAGTTTTAGTGTGAAATGGGTGAATTCCACGTGCCAATTTTATTTTACAAAAGAATTGTGTTCAAACACAATTTTAATTTTCACAAATTTTATTTCAACTTGGGATAAGGCATTAATGTACATTTAAACTATGTTGAAATTGCTATTTACTAATTCTATATCTAAACTATGTGGGGGTTCTATGACCTCTTTGAACTGACCACCTTCACTAATTATCTGGTAAAGAAAATAAGTTAAAATGCAACATGTGCAAACAAACGCTTATTCAAGACTAAAAAAGGGGATATTAATGTCTTTTTTCATTCGATTCTTTGAGAGAGGATAGGGTTCTATGACCTTTCTGAACTTACCTCCTTCACTAATTCACTAATTATCTGGTAAAGAAAATAAGTTAAAATGTAACATATGCAAACAAACGCTTATTCAAGACAAAAAAAAGAGGGGGGAGGGGGTGGGGGGTGGGGGTGTCTTAACATCTTTTTACGTTTGTTTTTTTGAGAGAGTGATGGTCCGGTCTTAAAACGCAACATGTGCAAACAAACACTTGTCCAAATGCATGCTTAGTATCAAGACTTTCGCTGGAAGGTAAGCGAAAATACTATTGATTCGAAACGAAAAAAAAAAAGTATCAAAACTTTGAAACGCGTTGTTTGAATATTTAGGTCACAATCTCATTCAAAGCAGCCCAAGTATATATAACATACTTTTTCATAGTGCTGATCTGAGAAGACTTGAATTGATTCTATAATTTTCGAAATATATTATTAGCCATGTATTTAGTTATAGTATATTTACAGACTAATTATTTCTTTAATTTAATAAAGTGTCATATTAAGTAGATTATTTTGTCATATATGTGTTTTCGGCTTATATAATAGATGATTTGGTATATAAAAGTTTAACTTATATCCAAAAGATCAAATTATCAGTTCTTATAAGTTAGAGTTATTGTTCATAATCTTAGATGGAATTTTGGACAAATTGTTAGAATGATTGTAGCACGATATTAAAGGTAATTTGTCTTGATTACGTAAATGATAAAATTCTAAATTCTCGTGTTAATGCATTTTGTATGTATTAAACAAGACAGAATACAAATAGATGTTTTATATTGACTTGCAAAATATATTCTCTAAATTGTTAAATGTACTTGTATTCTTAATCTTGATATAACTATTATGAGTTGTATATGTTAATGGTCATTTTAGTCTTAATTTTGGACGAAAAAAATGTGGTTATATATAGAGGTCCTTCTAACCTAGAAAAGGCACAAGTTTTCAAACAATACTTGCTCACCCAAATATAAAAAGAGTTCGATTATTAATTTGAAATCATTGTAGGTTATGACAGAACTGGATACCAACTTGTTGGAGGATATTTGTTCATGCTTTGAGAGGTATTTCAATTCATGTCGTGTAAAATTCACGGGAAAATGTGTTTTACCAAAAAACTTCTCATTCAAAACTTCTAAAGAGTATGATAAAAAGGTAATTTTGTGCACTAAACTTCTATTAGCATGGGGTCTGGCTCAATAAGCATTAATAGCTAATTTTACGGTTCGAACATGTAACATATAAAGCACATGAAAAATAAATTTTGTCGTTATTGCAAGGCTCCTCTTGAAATTAAATGTTAGACGGATTAGTAGCTACTTGAAAAGTTTGTGATAATTTAAAAATCCTTAGTGAAATTTCCTAGTGTAAATAAATATAATTTTGTATAGGCTGTCCATGATATTCAATTAATAAAATATGATTCTCAAAAGTTGGTGCATAATCCATGTGAGATCTTAAAGCTTGTATTATTTAATAAATAAATGTAATCTAATCTAGGTCAAATTACCTTATTATATATACTACATAGAGTATAATAAGCTTATTAGTGCACCTTTTGGAGTTTAATTTATCTCGTACAACATAAAGCACTTATTAATCTTTTTCTATGATCTATATGGAGGGCAATTGAATTGATCACCCACTATTAATTAGCTACAAATTAAAGCTTAAGGAGAAATAATGTAATCCTCATCTTTTTAATTGTGGATTAGTGTTTTTTTTTTAAATCCTAAACATGGTCCTAGTGGATATATAGAGTGATGGACATCACTAATTTAGATGAATTTGGCATAGTGTGTTCTTAATTAAAATAATGTGATGGGCGGAACGGATAGAATCTCTTCATTTTTAATCATAAATTTTGAATTCGAATTCTTACGGAGAAAAGTTTAATGGAAAGTTTTTCCCTCCCTTGATGAGCAATAAGCAATGAGAATCTATATTAACTGGACTAGTAAAAGTCTCAAAATTTAATAACTATGTCTCGATCTCAAATAAGTTAAAGTCAACCTCATCGCCTCGTGACATTTTCTTTCATGTAATTTTAAACCTACCTCATCACCTTTTAACACGTGCAATCATGATAGTTTCACACCTATAAATCAATATATTGGTAAGTCGATGCAAGACATATATGTGATCAAATTATTTCAACTGATTTTTTTTTATTTTATCCTCGATATGTATTATTTGCATTTTCTAACGAATATGATCATTTTACAACATTTGATTTACTTTTTCCAATCCAAAGTACCAAATTAGGACAAGTGTAGAGAAAAAATGTTCGACAACTAGCATTTTTAATTCCATATTGATTGTGCCCTCTCGACCCTTCAACACATCTCATTTTCACCACACTCGTGTAGCTTTTACCCACACCACCCCACATTCCTACCCCCGCTCTCATACTATTTATCTAGATTATATACAAATACTTTTAAAATGATAATCTGTTTACTTACATATACCGAACACAAAAAAAAGGGTAAAAGATTCACTTATTTTTTTTAAAAATATTTTAGTTCCTACCAAACACAAACTAAAACTCAACTATTTATCTGAAAAAGTAAAAGCTAATTAATATTACACCGAAAGTTATGACACTACTCTAATTGCCTTAATTAATCATGATTTGATGCCAACTTAAGCGAAATATTAATTTCTACAAGATTAGAGATTTAATTTACAATTCAAACTGCAAACAATGTCATCCTATTATGTATCATTTTCGATGACATTATTTTGATTGAAAGCAAAGTTTATGATATATATGTTGACTTGACTTATGTATTAGTATTATTAGTTATACTGAAGTTTGATTGATAACAAAATCTTCACAAAAAAAAAAAAGTTGTAATTAAGGGAATAGATATTAATAGAATGTTATCAAACATTCCAAAATGCAAATTTCAAAAATATTTTTTTCTTTGTTAAACTCCATGCTTAATCAAACATCGTCACATAAATCGGGACGAAAAACATATGTAGCTTGTTATAACAAAGAGTTAAATATATGTAAGACCCTAGACATTATTTTTTTTTTGGTAAGTAAATATTTTATTTACCAAGTAGGACCCTAGACATTTTAATTAGCCACTCGAAACAAAAGACCGCCAAGAGTTGTGATGAGATGGATAAGATCCCTCCACCTTCAATTAAAGATCTCAAAATTTGAGCATTGAATATAAAAAAAAATCTTAGTAGAGAGTGATTCCCTCTAAATGAGTCTTACGCGGCATGAATTCAGATTAGTCTATAACTCCAATACATATATTGAATATCAGACGGTGGGAAATCAAGAAAGACCTTATATGCCATGTGAATCAAGATTAGTCGATAATTCAATACAAATATCAAACACCGAGCGATAAAAACCAAAAGAAAACCTCAATTGACTTCAATAAAGGACTTTTGAAAATAATGCAATAAGAGAAATCATGGCTTCATTGAACCTGCTGAAATCCACCACACAAAAACCTAAGTGGATACAATCACTTTGTTGCCATATCCCAATTTGCTAAATAGCCATAAGTGGATCTTCAAAATGAAGCACAAACAACATAAACTAAAAAAACAAAAAACAAATGGGATATATATAATTTATAAATTAGTGGGTAATAAATCTTGTCCACTTAACCTTGCTAGATTACACATAAAGTTGTATAGTGGAACAAGTGGGGAGACACAAAGAATTATAAGCCAATGGCAATCATATTCATTGTGCATGCTTGTACTATTATATAGATCTTGCACTTTGTGTTTATTGATGTTCATTTCCATCACTACAAGTTTCTCCTTCTAATGAAAGAAAAAAAAAGGTTTCAATTCCATAAATAGAATAAATAATCGAATTGCTACTTTCTAGCTCTTAACTTGACTATTTCTATCGAGAAGCTTTCTCTCGCTTCAGACCAACCAATTCACAGACGATGAAAAGAAGTCCTAAGTTAACTCACCATCAAAGAATGTGGTGTAGCGGATGGAGTTGTTTCTCCCTTGATCAGATGTCTCGTTTTCTAACACTAAGTATGGAAAAATTCTTGGTAGGGAGCGCTTCCTTCGAATGTTCCATACGCGGTAAAAATCTGAATTAGTCGGGCTCCAATGCGGATATCGAACACCAGATGAGAAATCAAAAAAAAAAAACTCAACCTCCTTACTAGTGTTGGAGTCACCTCACACTCCTTCACTGGAAAATTACACTGTGTAGATCGGTAAAAAAAAAATTCTTTATATATAAATATTACAAGTTGAATTTCCTTCACTTTTTCATGTATTTACTCTTTTATATTTAACACCCTTTTATGCGCCTTGCTTTACCGTAAAAGATATATGCATATTATGTTTATACCAAATCAATAAATACATTCTCACTTAATTTTTTAACGATTCAAAATAAATTAATTGATATAATGTAAATATCAAATAGGAATAATTATTACCCTTAACTTAATTACCCCCACCCCCACCATAAATTTTACAAAGCACTAAGCACAAATTGACCACTAATTGATCAATCAAGAAAGTTATCACCACTCTAACGATTAATGAAAGTTTTATTTGTCTCACCACCCATTAGAATAGTAAGAATAACTTGTGACTCATAAAAGAAGGAAGAGAGGGAGTCGTCAGAAGCGGATCTAGATTTTAAAGTTCATGAGTTTCTATAATAATCTTAAGTTAACATACAAAAATAATATTATTTGGGTTCATAATAAACTATTTATAAATATTTTGTTGATTTCTTAATATAAATACATGATATGAACAAAAGTCACTGAGTCCCATGAACCCACACATTAAAGGCTAGATTCGCCTCTGGGGTTGAGATTGTTTTCTTTGCTTCGATTATCATATTGTTTGTTGTTACTATTATTTTTCTTCCGCATTATTTTAGCATAACTTCTCCACTATTGTACCTTCTTTTCGTACTTGATTTTGATATGATTTACTTGAGTTGAGGGTCTATCGGAAACAACCTCTGATCAATCTTGTTGAATATTTTGGTTTGACACTGCTTCACACACCCCCAAGAAAAAAGAAGGGAGCTATGTCTGAGTTAAGCTTGAAGATGGAAGTCTTCTTTCCTTTTTCGAAGGTGAAGTAAGACCAAACTCATGAGCTTATTATCCTAGATCGGAACAAATTGACAGGACCCCCTTTTTTATATCTCCATGTTTCGCCCGTGTGACGACATGGGGGCGAAAAAAGCTTCCCCGCACTACGAGCGCAAGGGAAAAAATAAAGACTACCATTAAACCAGCTCAAGCAAGACTTACTATATTCATATTAATTATGTTCCCTATCTCTATAAATATAAATGAATTATTTTATTGTTCCTCACTAATAATAGTCACCTTCTCAAGGCAGAAGTAAGGTTACATACATACACATTACCTTTCTCATATCTCACGATAGAATTACACTGTATATATTATCGTAAGACGGCCGAAAACATGAAGATTAATGTCAAACCTTATATTATTTTTATTTAAATTACTTGCTTTTAACACTATGATAGTTATAATCTAGTTATCTAATAAAAGAGTAGATTACAATTGAGTTTCATTCTAAGCAATGACCCAATATCATCTCATTCCACACGCACAAATGTTATGTAGGGGACAAAGAAAAAAATTTGTCATAATTTTCAAAGTCAAAACTTTGTAACAAAGTTTACTATTGAATCAAGTGGGTCATGCATGCAAGCAAGAAATTTTTGGTCATAATTTTGAGAGTCAAATTTCAAAGTTTTCTTATAGTGAAAATACAAATATATATATATATATATATATATATATATATATATAAAACTTATCATATTAAATATTTATATCAAACTAATATATATAACTTATTATAGTCAAGATTTAATAAAATAAAATATATGTTAATTTATTATGATTAAGTAAAAGAATCTATATTCAAACACATAACATGTATGTATTTACAATGTTTAAGTTGATTTATGTACTTTTTTCTCTTTTCATTTTTATACAATTACATGTATTTTCATATTTTCATTTCTAAATTGAGAAAATAAAAATTAATTATTTTTTTGAAGAAGTCGTCATTTTCTATCAGGAACGCTATGTCATTTTCAATCTCTGCATATTTCGGATGCTTGAAGACCGTGCTGACACAAAGTAATTTGGAAATGTTCTTTCTTATCGATGGTGATCGGTCATGATATCGATGCCCTTGCTTCTTCTTCTTTTTTATCAAATCCTGATTTCATTTTACTTCTCCCAATCACCGAGTCTGATCGACTCAACTCTTTTCCCTGGCCCCGATCTCTCACTACGTTTCGCTCTTTTATCGGCAACATTTCAGAGGGCAAATTGGGTTATTAATTAATTTGGTCTACTTATAAAGTAAGAAATTAAAGAACTATTGTATTTCTTTATGCTATATAATTTGAAAATTTTGTAATATTTTAATGAAAACTTCAAAAATATAATTGTGAAATTGTCCCATGTGAATCCATGGGAAGTCAACTATTTACAACGCACGAAGACATAATTTTATCCATAAGATATGCAAGATTAATTATTTGGAGAAAAGTAGATATGATGAAGTTTGACTTTGATTTAATTTTGGTGAAAGATTGGTTATTGAAAAAGATAATTAATTGAATTTAATTTAATATATTTGTATGTTACAATCTAGTTCAAGAATTTCAAGCAATTAGTTGTTCTTTATTTTATTTTTTTCAGAAAATATCTCTTTTGACATTTGATGTCTTAAACTTTGATTTAGTTTTGGTGAAAGTTTGGTTATTGAACAAGATAATTATTGAATTTATTAATATATTTGTAGGTTACAATCTAGTTCAAAGTTTTCAAACAATTAGTTGTTCTTTATTTTATTTTTTTGAAATCTCTTTTGACATTTGATGTCTAGTTATTCTAGCTTCTACTTTTGATATATTGAGCATGATTATTGATTAATTAATAATGCATTAACATCAAGAATGTGATGCAGTGAATGATGCTGCTTTTTTCTTAACTAGAGATCTCGGGTTATATATTAAATTTAATATATAATTTGTATGTTACAATCTAGTTCAAGAATTTCAAACAATTTGTTGTTCTTTATTTTATTTTATTTTAAATTTCTTTTGACATTTGATGTCTAGTTATTCTAGCTTGTACTTTTAATATTAGGCATGATTATTGATTAATTAATTTGTGTTACCGTCAAAGAATGTGGTGCACTGAATGAGACTATTTCTCTCTTAACTAGAGGTCTCGCGTTATATATTGAATTTAATATATTTGTATATTACAATCTAGTTCAAGAATTTCAAACAATTAGTTGTTCTATATTTATTTATTTTTAAATCTCTTTTGACATTTGATGTCTAGTTATTCTAGCTTCTACTTTGACATTAGGCATGATTTTTTTAATTTAATTTTTTTGCAAATTTATATATACTTTTTTAAAAAATATATACTTTTATATATCTCTTGATTTCAAGAGAAAAGAGCTTGACTATTACTTCATCCGTTTTGAATTAGTTGTCATATTTCTTTTCAATAATTAATTTCCCTCATTTTCACTACTAAAAAGTTATTACTATTTTTTCGTTAAAAAATGTTTAGTGGCTATTTTCATATTTTAATTGTATTGGTGGGAAAAAAATTATATGAATAAATTAGAAAATTTCTCACTATTTCAGTGAGAATTTGTTTCCCAACATGCATTTTTTCAGTGAGTTGGTTCGGTGGGAAAGCACAATTTTTCACTAAAATCACAAAGAAAAAAAGGCTTTATTTCTAGTAGTGTTTTGAAGCTAAATTAAACTAGATCAACTCAATATTTTACATTTAAAATTTAGATATTCAAAAATTACGATAAGTACAATAAATTGTAACTTTTCTCATGTTAATTTAATAAAAAATAATAATTAAAATACTAGTCAATTAAAGTACATATAGTTTGACTCTCAAAACGTGAAACATGACAATTCATACGAGACGAACGGAGTATTAACATTAATGAGAAATATACTCAAGGTATTACCTTTCATTGAGCTTAGATACTTATAAACTTTTATTATTATTATATACTATATTTTATGTACTTAATTAACTCTAAAAATCAATGGTAGTTGGTCTTTGGAACTAGAAATCAACTAAATGTCTTATTCCAACCTACAATTGACATTGACAATATTGAAATTCTTTTAGAAAATATCATATTAATTTTTTGTTCTTTTTCTTTTTTAGGTATGTACAGTAGGTGCTAACCAATATTTGGGGTAAAATTCACAAATAATCATTTTTTATTAGTTTTTGTAATTGAAAAATAGTTATCGTCGTAGAATTTTAAATTTCACAAGAATATTTCATGAAATTTCATATGCAAAATGTGAAATTTCATGACAATGGCTTGTAAAAAGACAAGGTCATTGAGCTATTTCTATGATTTTGTCTTCTTCTTTTTTTCTCATCATTTAATCAATCATGTCTTCGCGATAAGAATAAAATTGCATACATACCACCTTCTTCCAATTTTACTTGTGGAATTTCATTAGATTTCATTGTTGTTATTTAATGAATCTTTGTTAAATCTTAAATAAAACATCTAGAATTTTTTAGGTGTTTTATTGACATCATCTGAATTTTTTTTAAAAAAATATATATAACATATATAAATTAAGTCAAGGAAAGCAACCTAATTCTAACACGTACGATTTGTTTTTCGAAAACCAAACTTAGGAGGCATTTGATCATGAATTTTTTTCTTACTTTTTTTTTTTTTGGAGTTAAACTTCAAAAAATATATTTGGCCATAAAATTTTAGAAATTTAAACTCAAACTAATTCAAGCACAATGTTTTCAAAATGTAAACCCAAACGCATACGATTTGTTTTTCGAAAACCAAGCTTTAGGAGGCGTTTATCATGATTTTTTGATTTTTTTTTTGAGTTGAATTCTAAAAAACATATTTGACGATAAATTTCAGGAATTTTAAAAACACCATTAAGTTATTTTCACTTCAAATTACTCATAAAAATATCAAAATAACTTCAATTTGTATTCACGATCAAACACAAACTCCAATTTTTAAATATTATTTTTCCCTTTGAAAAAAAAAAGACTCAAGAATTTGAAAAACACCAAAAAATTATTTTTACCTTTTCCACTCCAAATTACTCAACATTCAAAAATAACTCCAATTTTCAAATATTTCTATCATTTTTCACTTTTAAAACAAAAAATTATGTTTTTTCAACTACAATTCCCTCCGTTTTAATTTATTTAGCCTACTTTCCTTTTTAGTCCGTTTCAAAAAGAATGTCTCTTTCCTTTTTTAGAAAATCTTTAATTCCAACTTTCCACATGACATATTCAAGACCACAAAAAAAAGGGCAGCCCGGTGCACTAAAGCTCCCGCTATGCGCAGGGTCCGGGGAAGGGCCCGACCACAAGGGTCTATTGTACGCAGTCTTACCTTGCATTTCTGCCAGAGGCTGTTTCCAAGGCTTGAACCCGTGACCTTCTGGTCACATAGCAGCAACTTTACCAGTTATTGCAAGGTTCCCCTTCTTATTAATACATTTGATATATCTTTAATTTAAAATCACAAGTTTCAAAAGTCAAAATAGATCAAACAAATTGAAACGAAAGGAGTAATAAATTAAAGTAGAAATAAAAGTTGAAAATGGGATGCAAAATAACTACCGCACCAACTCTAAATAGGTGGAATAGTATGGCAAATTGGACTCTCTTAACGTGTTTCTACCCAACCTTTTGACTTCTACTTTTTTTTTTTTGTTATTTATTTTTATTCGATATTTATATTGGGATCTTGTTTAATTTGATTTCACGTTATGTAAATTTTATTTTAAAAGGAAAAACACCCTGATTCAAGGCTCGAATCCACAATTTATAATTAAAGATGAAAGAATCCAACTTACTTCGCCACATATGTTGTCTACGACAACATCATATTCAGTGTAATCTCATCAAGTGAGATTTGAGGAGAGTAAAATATATGCAGATCTTATCCTTACTTTGAAGGTATAGAGCTTGTTTCCAATAGACCCTCGGTTCAAGAAAAAAATAGTGCAAAGCATTACAAAAAGGAAATAACAAAAACAATGAAGCCATGGCAAAATATTATAGAAAATTTGAAAAATCATCCTGAACAACAATCACAACAAAATAATACAATAATCGAAATACAAAAAATATTATATAGTAAGCAAACTCAAAGCAGGGAACTGCAAGAGTAATACTACGACTAATAGTACGGCTAATAGTACAAAAGAATAAAGCGAGACAATACTTAATTATATATCCATCTAATCTTCTACCCTAATTCGTGTCTTTCGTAATCTCCTGTTTAAGATCATGTTTTCGATAACCTGAATATATATGTTGTCTATTGTCCACTTTAATAATACTGTACTCCTCCCTCCTTAGATTTCGTTTTCATCATAGCAATACTCCAAAAAGAAGAAGAAAATTAATACTAGCTGACTTAGTAAACAAGAATAAGTGATGGCTTTTTTTAATGAAAAAAGTTTTCTGATAAAAAAAATATTTCTTTTGGTACAGATAAAAAATAAAGTATACCTTTGTGCTCAACTAGCATTTTCATAACTTATATTGATATTTTTGTTTAATTATTAAGTGGCAACCAAAAAAAGTTTGAAATATATGATTTATTGTTTCTTTCATGACTATTTTCATAAATATTTTGATTGAATTGGTGGGGAAAAAATAGTACTGTGTTCATGTAAAAAAAAATTGAAAATTTTCACTATTTCAGTGAGAATCTGTTTTCCACAGTGCATCTTTCTAGTGAGCTTGTTCGGTGGAAAATAAGTAGAAAAATCATATTCTATAGCGCAAATTTCTCACTGATCTATGTTGAAAAAAACTTTTTATTTCTAGTAGTGTTGTTTCTAAATTGCTTTTATATTATTTGAAATTGTTTATTTTTCATCCTCCGTTACATCTTTGGCGTATTCATACCTTTATTATTAGCGAATTATCTTGTATTTGTGGGTGTCGTTAACAAAGTTTCAACGTGAAATAAGTGAACTTCAACTTTAAATTTATCAAGAAAAAAAGTTTAAGAGTATTTATTTCTCAATTGCTTATTTTGATTTAAAATTACTTTCACATTAAAATTTCATCAAGAATTTATAAGAGCAAAAACAAGACTTTTTCTAACAATATGAATAATGTTAGACCAAAAGTCTAATGATATAATAAATGATATAATACACAAATTTGACTATTTTCCTAACATTATGTTGACTATTTGTATTTTGAAAGACTTGACCCCTATTAATTCATCACTTAATTCTTTTCTTCTCTTTTTAATTCTTAGTGGTAGAAAAAGCTAGAGTTTGGGGCTAAAATAGTCCCTTAACTATTAGAGTAGGTTCATTTTGGTCCTTCAAATATAATTCTGAGCATATTTAGTCCCTTAACTTTACTAAAGTGGAGCACTTTTGATCTCCCTAACAAAATCCGTTTAAAAATAATAGTGTTAAACCCATGTGGCAACCCACGTGACTTGTAAAATACAAACTCATAGATGTTAAGTGTTAGCTATTATGAGTATATATTTAATTTTGCACGCTCTTAAACACAATTAAGAAGAAATTCGCGCACCCTTCACCAAATTACTAGCTACGCCACTGACTTTAAGACCATTTTGTTACTGCAATTAAGAAAATGTTATTTTTTTCGAGTGGGCAGATTATTGTGTTCTAAAGTATTGTCTTCAAATATAAATAGCTACTACTATATTAATCCTAAAAAATTAAGAAGACAAGAAAGAAAGAAAATGTATATCAATTAAGAAAGAGATAACACTGTCAAATTTACACCGTTAGAAAATTATCCTTTCCGTTAATTTTTAACATTATTATGTTAGGAAGACCAAAAGTGCTTCACTTTAGTAAAGTTAAGGGACTAAATATGCTCAGAATTATATTTGAGGGACCAAAATGAACATACTCTAATAAATGAGGGATAATTTTAGCCCAAGACTCGAAAAAGCTACATATTAATTTATTAATTACTGGAACTCCATCCCAATTCTCACTACCTATGACTCAGATACAGTACTTAAATCCGGTCTATTTTACTTGTCATATACACTCTTTAAAAAATATTAATTAAAAAATTTATTTAATTAAACTATTCTCATTTATTTTTTAATTTTAATTTAATAATAATTTTTTCTCATTATATTAATCTCTCTTCTCATTTATTGAGTATGAGTAAAGATGAAAGTGAATACATAATTATATTTTTATAATAATAATTATTTTTATGTGTATTTTTACTTGTTCATATTTGACTTGACATACCTTTAAGAAATAATCAATAAAATGATAAATTTATGATATAACTCTTTGAATATATAAGTTCAATATTCTGAAAAATAATTATAGTTAATAATAAAGATAAATTACAAATTAAGTGATAAATTATATCTTAATTTTTCAAACTGAATAAGTAAAAGTAGACATTCATTTTTAGTATAATGCACAAATAAAATGGACGAAGGGGTTTTTTTTTTTTGTTGTTGTTGTTGGAAATCCTAGAAAAAAACACGCATCAACTATTCTTTGAGTGCGCACTAGATAAACCTGCTCTTGTGCAATAGCTCATAAAATACACATAAGATGTGAATCGTATTTGACAGGTCATGTGCGACGAACTCGACTGAGAACAGACCTGGTGGAGAAGATCCTCTAGCATCTTTTTGAAATACCACATTCGCTGCATTAACTCAATCGACTGAAAAAGATTCAAATGAAATTTGATCTCTAATCTTTCTTATAGGATATCAACTCAGTCACTCTTACGAGTTAAAAAGTATTTTGAATCAACTATTTATAGTAAGCACGACCACTCAAATATATTATAGAGGGACTAGTGCTAATAAATATACTCCTGTTGTTAAAAATAATTGCATAGCAATTTTTAGAGCTCTTAGCAGCTTCTCTTTCTCTCTCTCTGAATGTGTAAAGTCCCCAACTGGGATTTAATGGAATAGCAAAGAACAGCAGCCCTATTTGGACCAAACAAAGAGAGAGTGTTTGAGTTTGAACTCAAAACAAAACCAAAAACAAACAAAACAAGAAAACACCCTTTTTGTTTCTCTACCTCAAGCTCCATTTTTTTTCTTCTTGGTTCAAAGGTTTGATATTATTTTTTTCTTGTTTTTCCTTTCTTTCATCACTTTTGTCAAGTACCCTTTTCTTGCTTATTGTCCAGTTGTAGTTTTATGGTGTTTTCTTTGATCTTGAAGCTTGATACTGAGAGAAATGAACAATCTTGATGTAAAAATTGTGTAGTCTCATCAATCCTTTTTCTCTTCCTTTTGGTTCAAAGATTTGATTTTTTTCTTGTTTTCCTTTGATTCATCACTTTTGTTAAGTACCCTTTTCTTGTTTCTTGTTCATTTGTATTTTTATGGTGTTTTGTTTGATCTTGAAGCTTGATACTGAGAGAAATGAACAATCTTGATGTAAAATTTGTGTAGTTTTTTTTGTCCTTTTTGAGTTTTGAGAAGATGGGTATGTTGCAACTTTGTGTGATCTTTTTGTTTCTTGGGTTTTGCTTACAAGCTCAATCACAAAATCCCCAAAACTTTACATGTAATCCAAAAGATTTCAAAGCTTTAGAGGATTTTGTGAAGAGTTTGGATACAGTTCTTGATTTCTGGGATTTTGGGAATTCAACAAATTGTTGTAATTTGGTTGGTGTTACTTGTAATTCTGGGAGGGTGGTGAAATTGGAGCTTGGGAAAAGAAGGATAAATGGGAAACTTTCTGAATCTTTAGGCAATTTGGATCAGCTAAGAACTCTTAATCTCTCTCACAATTTCCTCAAAGGACCTGTTCCTTTTACACTGTTGCATTTGCCTAAATTGGAAGTATTAGACCTGAGCAACAATGATTTCTTTGGCTTGTTTCCTGATAGCATAAACTTGCCTTTACTCCAAAGTTTTAACATATCTGATAATTCCTTTGAGGGACCAGTTCCTTTGGGTATATGTGAAAATTCAACTAGAGTTTCTGTTATTAAGATGGGGGTCAATTATTTTAATGGTAGTCTTCCATCAGGAATTGGGAATTGTGGTTCATTGGAGCTTTTTTGTCTTGGTTCAAATCTTCTTTCTGGTAGTTTACCTGATGAACTGTTTAAGCTACCAAGATTGGCTGTGTTGTCTCTACAAGAGAATCGATTCTCGGGGCAGCTTAGTAGCCAGATTGGTAATCTTTCTAGCTTGGTTCATTTGGATATATGTTCAAATGGATTTACAGGAAACATTCCTGATGTGTTTCATAGGTTAGGGAATTTAACATATTTGTCAGCTCATTCAAATAGGTTCTTTGGTAATATACCAACTTCATTGGCAAATTCCGGGACTGTTAGTTCTCTTAGTTTGAGAAATAATTCTTTAGGGGGTATCATTGAGCTTAATTGTTCAGCAATGATTAGTCTTGTTTCTCTTGATCTGGCAACAAACGGGTTCCGTGGGTTAGTTCCTGATAATCTTCCTAACTGTCCAAGGTTGCAAACTATCAATCTGGCTAGAAACTATTTCACTGGACAAATTCCGGAAAGTTTCAAGAATTTTCGTAGCCTTTCATCCCTTTCAGTGTCGAACAACAGTATGCATAACATTGATGCTGCTCTCAGAATTTTACAGCATTGCAAGAACTTGACGACATTGGTCCTTACTCTGAACTTTTGGGATGAAGAGTTGCCTACCGATCCTAGCTTGCAGTTTAGTGAGCTGAAAGCTCTCATTATTGCCAATTGCAGGCTCACTGGACTTGTTCCTCAGTGGTTGAGAAATAGCTCAAAACTGCAACTGTTGGACTTGTCGTGGAACCGTTTGACGGGAAAACTTCCACCTTGGATTGGAGATTTCCAGTTTCTGTTCTATCTGGATTTGTCCAACAATTCGTTTACGGGGGAGATTCCAAAAGAAATTACTGGATTGAAGAGCTTAATCTCTGGCCCTATTTCGATGAATGAGCCATCGCCAGATTTTCCCTTTTTCTTGAAAAGAAATGTAAGCGCTAGAGGGTTGCAGTATAATCAGATTTTTAGCTTCCCTCCAACACTGGAACTAGGTAACAACTTTCTCACTGGAGCAATTTTGCCAGAATTTGGGAATCTGAAAAGGCTACATGTTTTGGATCTAAAAAGCAACAACTTATCTGGGACAATACCAGTTAGCCTGTCTGGTTTGGCGAGCGTAGAGAATTTGGATCTATCCCACAACAATCTGATTGGCAACATACCCTCCTCTTTAGTCCAATGCAGCTTTCTGTCAAAGTTCAGTGTGGCTTATAATAACCTCTCAGGGGAAATTCCTACTGGAGGCCAGTTCCCAACATTTCCAACGTCAAGCTTCGAGGGCAACCTTGGACTCTGCGGTGAACATGGTGGTACTCCCTGTCAAAATTCCAGCCAAGTTCCTCGTGATTCGGTTGCCAAAGGAAAGAGGCGCAAAGGAACTGTCATTGGCATGGGTATTGGCATTGGTCTTGGAACGGTTTTTCTTCTTGCTCTTATGTACTTGATTGTTGTACGGGCAAGCAGTCGAAAAGTAGTTGATCAGGAAAAGGAGCTGGATGCTTCTAACAGGGAATTGGAAGACTTAGGCTCGAGTCTGGTGATATTTTTCCATAACAAGGAGAACAATAAAGAGATGTGTCTTGATGACCTTTTGAAGTGTACTGACAACTTTGATCAATCAAATATTGTTGGTTGTGGGGGCTTCGGCCTGGTCTACAAGGCCATCCTTCGTGATGGTAGGAAAGTTGCCATCAAGCGGCTTTCAGGTGACTATGGGCAGATGGAACGAGAATTTCAAGCTGAAGTTGAATCGCTTTCAAGAGCTCAGCATCCAAATCTTGTTCATCTTCTAGGATATTGCAAGTACAGAACTGACCGGCTTCTAATTTATTCCTACATGGAGAATGGAAGCTTGGATTATTGGCTGCACGAGAAAGTTGACGGACCTGCTTTGTTGGACTGGGATCTGAGGCTTCTGATTGCTCAAGGGGCAGCAAGAGGACTCGCCTACTTGCACCAAGCGTGTGAACCTCATATCTTGCACCGAGATATAAAGTCAAGTAACATTCTTCTTGACGAAAATTTTGAAGCTCACTTGGCTGATTTCGGTCTAGCAAGGCTTATTCTCCCTTATGACACTCATGTGACCACTGATGTTGTTGGAACATTAGGCTATATACCTCCTGAATACGGCCAAGCTTCTGTAGCTACCTATAAAGGGGACGTGTATAGCTTTGGTGTCGTTCTTTTGGAGCTCCTTACATGCAAAAGACCGATGGATCCATGCAAACCTAGAGCAAGCCGAGATTTAATCTCTTGGGTGATCCAAATGAAGAAACAAAAGAGGGAAACTGAAGTCTTTGATCCTCTGATATATGACAAGCAGCACGCGAAAGAAATGTTATTGGTTCTTGAAATTGCTTGCCTTTGTTTGCATGAATCTCCTAAGATAAGGCCGTCTTCTCAGCAGCTAGTTTCTTGGCTCGACAACATAAACACACCACCTGGTGTTCATGTGTTTTAGAGGGAATTTCTTTGTCCTGTACGACGTCATACACCCTGCAACACATTTTTCATGGAGTCGATATCTTATATTTTCATCGGATGTGCAGTGTATTCTGGTGTAAATATTTGTATCTTTCCCTATTTGTATCTTCCTGGAATTGAAGAATATATAGTATGTTTCTTCTCAAACATGTACAAATAACATTGTGAATTTTGGATGTAACTTATCTTACTTAATAATAGATGGACTACATCAGTTTATTCCCTCTAGCACTTTTCAATTCAATGGTTGTTTCTTCTCTTCAATTTTTGTATGTTATTTCCACACACCCAAAGATTATTTTGTTGTAGTATTGTTCGGCGACTATCTGTTGTTTTCATTTATTGTCTATATCTCTTCTACTGCCATTACATCTTTTTGTGGTCATTTTTTTGTCTTGAGCTGGGGGTCTATCGGAAACAGCCTCTTTACTTCATCTCTGAGGTAAAAATACGGTATGCGTACATTTTGCCCTCCCCAGACTCCACTTTGTGGGAATACACTGTTTTTTTTTGTTGTTGTTGTATTTCCAGATAATGCAAAGACTAAATAGCATCTAACATACAAGTATTCTTGATTTTATCATCTTGTTTAAGTAATGTAGTTGTAGGATCTTGATTGCTACACCAATTTTTTAGGTTAAAAGAGTCAAAATTGTCTCTAAACTATATGAAAGCATGACTTTGCCTTCCGTTAAAAGTTGGGGTCAAACGTGTCTCCGTTGTTACCAAATTGATTGTTTGGCCAATAGCGTCAAAATCAGCTTATTTTAAAAAGTGAGCATATTGCGTTTGAATAGATCATTTGGAAAAATGCTTTGTTGGTAACGCCCCCATTAGTGGATAAGGGCATGTTCGGGCTAATCTAGTAATGAGGACGCGTTTGCTCGCAACATTTAACAGAGGGCAAAGTCATGTCATTTCGTATAGTTCAAGGGTAATTCTGACCTTTTACCCAATTTCGTATGGAACTAATGTGAAGTGAAGTCTTTGTGTGGGAGCTTGTTCACATTATCGCTTTCAAGTGGAATAAATAAAACAAGATATCGTAAGTTGACATTAATCGTAAAACTAATTAATTTATGATGAATATGAAATCTCTTTTGTTCAGGTGCTAGCTGGAACATGCCACAGATTTCCACCAAAGATAGGATGAGGGGAGGGGTCCAGCTTTCTCCTTTTTTCGTTTTTTTGGCTTCAAATGGTTTATCAGAAACTGTCTTTCTACTCCCACAAAAGTAAGAATAGAATCAAACATGAAAAAGATTCATTGACAACAATAAAAAGATGGACGCCTAATTCCAATAAAATAGGGGTCTATCAGTACAAGTCAGCTGAACATCGTAATTGATGAGTGGGTAAGTGGATTAAGTGCACCTTTCGACCAGTAGGAAGTAACGAGGCTAACCTATCCTTCCAACCTTTCAGCACCGGGCAGGTGTCGAACTCTATACATCGTATTACCGATTCTGTAGACTGGCGTTAAGAGTGACTTATTTGTCAACTTTTCCATTTTGAGATTGGAAAGCTCGGCCGATCAGGATCAAAGATGACTGCAACGGACTATGCCACCCAAACCGAGGGAACATACTTGCCCCATTAGTAGCTTGCATATAACGGAGCAACCAGCCCCTTTTAACATCCGGTGGCAAAGCCGAGACGACGATGTTGGGATGAAGTGACAAGATATACAAACTACTAATAGATTTAGTCCTTCTTAAATCCTATTTATGAAATTATACCGAGTATATTATTGTTTCGTGGCTTCATTTTTCTCCTATTGGTCAGCTCATGTGAATGCTTCTTAAAGAGAAAAATCCATTTGAAAGACATGTTGTCTTTTATCCCCTCTTTTTTGGGGGTCAAGTGACCAAATATAGATATAAAACTAAAGTTTTTATATTGTTTTTTTTCCTATTTAAAGTCAGAAATTTCTAATGGGAAACAGAATAATGAGAAGAAGGGGGAAAAAATTTGTTGGTTGGGTCCTACACAATTTAGTCAAGAAGTCTAATAATTTTCCATTATTCTGCCCAATAGTTCAAACTAGTGGTTGAACAATTCAACAACTCTCATATAAAAAAATTGATAGTACTAAATTAAATAGTAGATTTTTCCATGTTTTAAGTTTTAAGATGTTTGATTTTTGAAAGTGATGTAATTATCGACAACGATTGGGGTGGAGTGGTAAGTATTCCTTCTTCCTTAACCAGAGGTCTTGATTTCTAGTCCTCTTAAGTACAGAATCTCCTTTGTTGGGGAGCGTTTTATCCTCAAATGTGAGATTTTTCGATATGAATTCGAATTTAGTCAAATCTTGATGCATGTACTGAACAATGGGTGAAGAATCAAAAAATCTACATAGTCAAGAATTACCTTGATTTACACCAAGTATTTCTATTCAAAATCTCAATATTTATTACTACTCCATCCGTTCCAAAATAAGTGGTGTTTTTAGGTTGGTTACATCCTTTAAGAATTTACTTATTCCTAGAAAATATGGAGTGATTTTACTAACTTAATGATTCTTGGTTATGTAAACAATGGTAATTTTAGAAGAATAAGCATAAGTCATATGTTAAAAATTTTAACTTGTGACTTTTGACTTATTTTTGTTATCTAACTTAAAAATAAGTGCTTAAAAATATTTTTGTTATCTTAGTCAAACACTATAGTGTTTAAAGGCTATTTTAACTTAAAAACGGCTAAAATAAATCAATCCAGATAAGCTTTTACTAAATTATACCTTATATTTATTATTTTTACAATAAACATGAAAAAAACATTAAAAACATAGTTAAAATGAGATGGGAGGAATATCAGTTATTTATTAGTTTGGGGTAAGTCAAGGTAAGTTTTTATTACCCAAATAAATGCAAGAATTCCTGGTCAAAATTAGTGGTTTAGAGCAGAGACGCATTTATTGTTTTTGGATCATTATTATATTTACAAAAAAAAGGAGATTTTTCATTTTATTCTCCATTTGAATATTTGACTGCAATTTTTCCTTTTTTTAAAAGGCTAAATAAAAAAATTGACTTAAACCAAATGTTTGTTTCCCAACTTAGAAAAGATAAACTTTTGACATTATTTATTGGTAGACTACCGTTTATCTACCTTTAAATGGCAATACTCCTCCGTCTCAAAATATTTATCGTGTTTTTTATTTATAGTTTTTTATAAAAAAAAATAAGAAGTGTGTTTGACTATTTTATCTTTACTAATTAAGTATACGTCTTTTACACGTGTGTATCACGTTAATTAATAATAAATATATATAAAAAAATAAATTATTGTGCGTATGTTATATTATTGAGTATAAACTTTTTTTTAAAAGTAAGTAAAAATTTTAGGATAAAAGTGTAGTTGAAGAAGAACGTGATAACTCACCAGTATACCAACAATTAAAGAGCAAAATTAAATATAACGAACAAAATATAAATAGTGCTTCAAACGTATCATGAAATATTACGAAATTTGCATAATTATTTTTTTATCTCCTTCTCATCTTTACAATTTTGAAATTCATCTCTATATAAACTGTAGAGCATATAATCGTTATCAAATAGAGAAGTAACCAACAAATTGTGTCTATAATCAATATGTCTTGACGACATATCAATACATTATTGTCTTAAAAGTTCTATACAAAAGATATACAATAGTTTCCTCCTTTGGTAAGGATGGACTTTTTGTTCAAGTGTATGTTAAAAACCATCGTCTTTTCTTTCTTTGTATCACCGAGACACCCGAAGGATCGGCCATACATTCAAATTAAAATAGAACGAACACCTAAGGTGAATGAAATGTCAACCACAGGGTAAGAGAATCTTATAATACGAGGGCTAGTGACTAGTCAAGTCATTAAACTTAGTGATGGTTCTGTATTTTGGGCACCAAAGGACCATTTGGATCATGGCCTATATGTGATATCTTTCAGGAAGGATCCAAAAGACGAGGCCAAGAATCTGTGATCGATTCAAAAAACCACTCTCAGATACGATTCTGCTCCCCTTCGTACTACCATGAGATTTGGATCATGGCCTATACATGATACCTTTCATGAAGGATTTATCTATACGGAAAGCTTGATATCTTCAAAAATTATTTACTTAATATTTGCTTATGTATGATCCTGGTACTTTGCTTTTTTATTATTATTAATCATGTTACAACAACCTCTAATTCTTATTAATGCTTGTGAATCCTGTACACTGCGAGTAATGCATTGTTTATTCAAATCTTGGGGCGGGTCGAATTAATTTATGTGCAACACATCATTAATGAAATTATTAATTGGGGTTAACTTGGAGGCCGTTAAGAATAAGGGTAATATAGGACCTAAAGGTAGACGTCAGGGGCATTTGGGGGCAGATAGGTGGATGAAGAGTAGTTATGTACCAATTTCAATAATTCAAAGGTATTTTAGACCTTTTTGCCGTTGTTTATTAGTGGTTGAAGAAAAAGAAACTCCTTCCAAACATGCAATCCATTAACAAGCTCTTGCTATACACAAATTTTCAACTATCCTATCATGTGGACAATCAATCAACAATGCCCTATTTTTGTGAGATATTGAGAGACTACTACTAAAACAAAGAGTGGGGGGTGGGGTGGGGGTGGGGGTGGGGGAAGAAAAGAAGAAATAAAGTGATCCAGCTAAAGTTCCTCTAGTAGTTGCAAACAATTTGGTCAAGCATTTAGAGACCAATCAAAACTTGAATAAACAACATTAACAGGGCCACCATCACCCATAAGATGTGTCAAAAGACCTGCTTTAGTTGCATCTAAGTAACCTGTAATCCACTTCAATATTTCCTTTTCTTGTCCAAAATCAGCACTGTACCTGCAAAATGAAATATGTGGGATACATAAGACTCTTTTAGGAATGGCCACGGGGCGGTGTGGTTGCGGGGCTGGGCAGTGCGGGTTTAAACCCAGTATGATCCCACAAGTGGGGCCGGGGGAAGGGTAGGATGTACGCAGACCTTATCCTACCTTTGTGGGGTTTACGACAGACCCTTGGCTAGTTTACCAAGCATAAAATCAAATTTACAAGGTGATTTCATTCTCAGGCCTCGAATCGGAGACCTCTTGTAAAGCATGAACGGAGTACTTGCCACCCAGCACAAGCGTTTGTGATTAAAAGAGCATATATTATTTTCTTAAATCTTAGGGATGAAAAGAAAATTATCAAAAGAGCTTTACCACTTGATCATTCGACTAAGGTAGACAGTTCTCTTGGCCAAATCCACTTGCATTGCATCATCCCTCTGGAAATACTCTCTTGCAGCATGTCTTAGTTCAGACTCGACGCTTTGAGGTGTGAAAATTTTTACTGCTGGACTTGATCTTGTTGCATTGCACAGCCCAAAATGGATTAACGGATTAACTTTCTGAAATGCCATCTGCACATGGGAAGTATGTTAATACAAAATTAGAAAGACAATGTGGATTTCAACAAGGATTTTAGTTTATATGATTAGACATTTAAGATTTTCCTGTGGGATCCCGAGGGAGAGTAAAACAGTATGAAGAGTTCCTAAACCTCAGTATTTGAGTATCAAGTGAAATACTGCAGTACTGGGTTTCACTCACAAATCTTCAACTTTCACATATTCATTTTCCTAGTGAAGTTCATGTTCCAACATAACGAACTCTGACAGTTTTCTTTTAACTTCAACGTCAACAACTCTTTTTTCATTTTAACTAAAATATCATTCAAATGCATACTTAAACTGGCATCAGGCTGTAACTTGAGCTGCTAAAGTTTAAGCAGTGAATACATTGACTAAACGGTCTAATAGAACTTGTCAGTAAAGTGAAGGGGGACAAAAATGAATATAGAGAAGTATTGACCAAAATTCTCAAATTGACTCCATGGCGTCCATCAAAACGTAGAGTGACTGAAACAGCATACATGTTTCATATATGAAGGATTCAATTAAACAGTTTCAACAGTTGTTATAGCAAAATATAAGAAATAGTGGAGGGGTATTTACCTCCAGACGCCTGTCTCCACTAGGGAAGGGTCTCATCAGCGAAAAAGGAGCTCTTCGGTTGCTTCTTAGTATGCCATCTCTTAGCCCTGATAGGGAATAGGAATAACCACCTACTATGTACTGGAACTCAGAGAAAAACGCTCTCTTATCGATCATCCCCCCAGGATGACCAACCCTGATCACGGCATGAATGGCCATAGCATTATACAAATTCAGAAAGAAGGCTAGCTTCTCATCTGCTGAAAGCGTTAGGATGTTCACCCTGTGGAGATCCTGAACCAAATTTGTATATCTGCACTTATAAGACAACAGAAAGTTTAGATATCATACAAACCAACTATGTTATATAAAGGTCTTGGTTTGTTTTTAATAATCAGAAACGGACTCTAAAACCTACTAAAGAAAAGAGATGGACTAGCTTTATGGCTGTCAAGGGATGATTCTCTGCAAACTATAATCCATAGTAAGTTGACTGTGAATGAATTAAGAGTTGATTTTCAGCATGATGCAAACCTGACTAATTAGGTTATATCGAAGGTACAAACTCACTCTTATAACAACGTTTGAGAAGTAATGATTAAGATATTCTAGCAGATGATTTCACCTCCTCTAACTTTGAATCAGTATGCTATTTAAAGATTAGGGGTCTTGCTGGTAACGTTCTTCTAATACAAGTCCAGTAAGGAACTATCTTCGGGATGGAGGAGTTGTGAATATGCACTGAAATTAAGTAATAAGAAGGGCTTTGAATACTTAAGTTCAAAGTTCCTATTTCCAGCATAGGGCCATAGGCTGCTTTTTTAGATTTCATCTTTATTTGTTAAGTAGATTAAGCATCTTTAGACTGCAAGTTCTCTATTAAGCTGATCGATCTTAATGCAGGAAATTTCTATAGTAGAAACAAGGCAGGAAAATAAGCAGCTCACCTGTACTGACGAGTATGATTAACAGCTACAGACATAGGAATACTTGAATGCTTTTCGTACAAACTCCTAGGGAAAGCTTTACAGTCCTTTTCAAAAAGGTGGTGCACCAGGTTGAGAAAATACTTAAATGTTTTATATGGTGAACTAGAGATGAAGCACAATGGTTATAAGGTTTAAATGGGAAGCTATTAGCTTATGGAAGGCTTGCGTCAGAATCCGAGATATGGTATGCTGCAATTTGAGACATCTTTCAGTCAATGATATCAAGAGATACATACTGTGGATGAAATGAATCCACACTATACTACCAGGAGAAAAGATTTCTTGGAGGTTGAGATTCCATCTAATTGCCCATGGTGTGGGCGGAGACATTTGAAGCTAAGGCACCTAGGTGGCATCCATTGCAGCCTCTTTGCTTGAATTTTACTGATGCTGGCATGCTGTACTCAGGTCTCTTTAGTTATATGCTGCAGCTAATGTCATTTACACTATACTAGGTACTAAGATATTCTCAATAAGAGCCTGACTAACGACAGAAACTGTAAGGTTTCTGTCTGCTCTTTCTCAAGCTAAGTATGCAAGAAGTTCTGCAGTTCCTATTTTGTATAAAGATTTCATATGGAGTATTGCATTGAACTTGTTTTGACAATACGCTGAAGTTGAAACTTGAATACGGCTGCTCGGATCAGCCCTTTCTTTTATATTCCACGAAATCTGGATAGCTAGTCGGAAGAATGGCTAGAAGCTCAACTCCATATAGACATCATAAATATGGTTGGCCACTAACTGGAAACGAAGATCAAGTGGAGTTGTCTGTACGCTGTTTTCAAGGCACGTCATCCTATAGTATAATAGTACATAGTATGTAGTGTTCTATTTTACTTTAATAAGTCACGTTTTGTTCTTTAGTAATAAAGTCTTTTATACATCTAGCTACTAAAGCAAATCGCTTTCCACAGATAAGAAGGCTTAAAGTAATAGTCCACTCTTCCACATTATTCAGTCGCAAAAGCCACATATCCTTCATTAACTGAAGTCACCAGAATGCATTGAGTCGTGCTTCCTTACCACCCAAACTTCTGTGATTTTTTCGAAGCTAAACTGCTATATATTGGACTAAGCCATAGAAGAGCTTTAGCTATTACTTTACAATTTAGTTTATAATTATTGATTCGTCTAAAAATATTTATCCTCATTATACCGTGCTTGGACCGAACTCAAGAGATTCATTCTGGAATGCTATAGATCCTCAATCTTGAGTAGGAAATAGGGAAGACTGCTTTGGTGCGCCTTTTGAAAGCTTCAATCTTAAGAAAATGAACATGAAAGGAAACTTTGCTCACTTCTAAGATTTAGATCAGGAAAAGCACTTCTAAAGAAACATTCTAATTTCATATCCCGGATGATGTTACAAAGGATTAAGCTCTTGGTCGAAGTAATGTTTACTCATCACAGAAACCACTGCCTCCTTTACAATGGCCTCTTAAAATCCCTCTCTGGGAACTGTATAACAATAACTATACAGAGAGGATTATATGAAGGATAAAAGAGCTACTTGGCAAGATGAAATTAGAAAGTTCAACGGGAAGGTCAAAAATCCTGAAGTCAACATTGTGGACAACAGGAGTAGCAGATGTCCAATTCAACCAAAGGATTATATGAAGGATAAAAGAAATACTTGGCAAGCTACCTGAAAGTTTTTCTAGGATTATGAAGAAAGGAAAGAAAAGAATAGCAAATGAAAGGACATCATCTGCTACACGTTTGCTGACAGAAAAGAGTAAACCAAAATAGCAAAATGAGTTGCAGCTGCAGTTACTATAGAAATTTTTATCAAGGAAATCTAAGATGGAGATATCACAAAGCACAAGTCAAGTAATACAAGTCACTTAACAGTTTCTGACAAAAAAAGGGTAAAATGTAGGTACCTCCGAAATTCTTCGCTGTTGCTGATGCCTATATAATCAAGATGATGCCGATCATCAGATGCATAAGACTCAAGTAAGGCAGACATTATTTTGCCAAGCCTTTGGCCTAACACAGCAGCATCCTTAGGTTCATTGTCATTTGTGGATCCTCGAAAATTATAGCATTTTGGAACGAAAGGCTCATGTTCAAGGAATCTATAGAAGTGTTTTCCATCTTCAAATTCATTTTCTCTGGCATAAACAGTAGTGTTAAAAAATGTTTTCAATAGAATCAAATCTACACTGGTGGACAGCAGTCCTAAAATTGTTTGCAAGTTCTTACCCGAAGACGTGGTGAATAAAATGCCTTCTCTCCAGGTTCTTCCCAATTTCCACAGCCTGTGTTAGATATCAAATAGTTATTACTTCAAAATATAAGTCCATGCAGTATCATAGATATATATGTTAATGATTCTTAAAAATCAATGGCTTTCTGCTAATTGATGAAGTCATTGCAAAACACTGGTAGTGTTGCATGCACACTTCTCAATTCTCAATCTCTAATGTTATAAGCTTTTAGATTTCATTTTGCATTATGCTTCCTAGCCTCCATATTGCTATACTTATTTAAGAACTATGCTATGATTGAACCTGAAATAACTTTTATGTGTAGTAAAAAAAAAATTGAAATACCAAAAGATTGTGCTGCCCTTTTCTTTTCTTTTTTCAACAAATTATAGGGGTAATGAGTAACTCATGTAGACTGGATTCAAGGCCGTGCTACACAGATGCTAAGACTCCAGAATCAGTTCCGCTAACAATCAGAAATCCAGACCAATCCATTTATCCACCAGAAAGTTACTCTACTGAAGATCATGGAGGGACAATTGAACTTCAAGCAGAAATGAGTACAAGAAATGTCATGAGAAAAATTTCATTCATTTTTAATAGTGATAGTATCCGGACCACATCTAAAGTGAAATATCAAGCTACTAGAAAGTTACTCTACTGGAGATCATGGAAGAACAATTGTATTTGAAGCAAAAAATAAGTGAGTACAAAAAATGCCATATAAGAAAAATGTCTAGTTCATTTTTAACAATAAAGGTTGCGTGCACCTCGACTAAACCATTGAGCTACCTCCTAGTTTTGTCAAATGGGAAAAGATAACCTAAAAAAATCATTTCATTCATCTTCATTAACTTTTAGGCCATACTCTTGGATGTCAAAAGAATGTACCTGCTACCTACCTCCTTGCTAAGAATAATGGGAAGAATAACCTAGCATTTTTTGCATCTATTAGAATTTGAACTCCAGTTTCATATTTTCCATCTTCATCGTTAGCCGTTAGGCCACACTCATTGGTCGACGGAAAAATGTCTATTCATGCAAGCTGTTGAGAACTACTAAAAAGTTTGAAAGTAACACATGTTTTCGAATACTTCAAACTCTTTTTCTTATGAAAACTAGTCCTATATTTGGAAACAAGGGAATAAAAAGAAAATTCAAGGAAAAGTTTGTCACTTTTTTCTTTTTTGGCAAGTAAAAGTTTGTCACTTTTTCATGGAAAAAGAGGAAAGAAAAGGGTATATCCTCGGACCCCAGTGAATAGACTGAAAATAACATAATAGTAGCAATATTAATATTAATATTAATTTCGTTATCATTTCCCCTTTTTAGCTATCAAAAGAAAGTATATTAAGAGAAAAAACTCATCTATTTGTTTCAGGTTGATTGATCTTTTTCTCTCCTTTCCACTTATAACACAAAATTGAATACAAAATCCAATATTCCGATTAAAAGATGCAAATAATTCCAAGGGGGTTATTTTATTTTTCTGAAGAAATGAAACAGTAACTAACTTTCAAACACGTGGGAAAGACCAATTCACGCATCTATGATTATGACGAGGCAAAGCCTAATGCTTAAAGTGTCCAATTTCCAAATAACTTGTCAAATTGACCCAAGAAACATAATGACTTCATTAATTAATTAAATTAAACAGCATAATTTCGAAGTCAATTGATTGCACTAATTTCAAAAGCGTGTGGGCATACTCATTATCGGCACGAGATTGACGGGACCATGGGATAACGAACCTTTTCCGAGTTCTACGGAGTCGTTCGATAGCTGGTTAGAGTTATGTATGTCTTACTAATGTGGGGATTAGTTATGAGAGAATGTATTAGTTATTCCACTTTCTATACTGCATAAAATAATACATAAATTCTCACATAACTTATATGTGTATTAGTTATGCAAATTTCTGCATTGCAAACCAAATACCGTATTAATTTTGTACATAAACAATTTACCTCCTAACGAGCTATCAAACATAACTCACCTCCAAACCATCTAACAAACAACCCCAAAGTGAGGCCAAGGCAGACGTGTGTTTCGGCAGAAACTGCGCCAAACTTGTTCATTTGATGGTGACCAAAGCATGTAGCTACTGACAGAGGCTACTTTAAACCTTGGGAAAAACCTTTGGAGTTTAAAATCACTAGTAGTCTGGTACAACTGATTACTATGGCCTATCTACTTTAAACTAATTTCATGCTACTAGTACATAGTACTACGACTTTACCAAAAATAACATCAGAAAGATTGTGGTGGGTGAAATGCCCCCTTCATTTTGTAGCAGAGATTTCATGTTTGAGCATTGAGAATGTACTCGTCTATGATAAAGAATGTTACTAAAGTGAAACTTTCTAGCATGAATTTCAATTAGTTGGGCCAAAACATGTAACCCAATACCGAATGAAAAAACAAAAAAACTCAATCTAAAATACAATATTACATTACCATTAAGTCTTTAGATCAAACATAGATTAATTTATTTCATAAAGTAAAATTTATAAATTAGAAACTGCATGGAAAAAATTTCAAACAACTATACATTTTAAAAACATAGTTATTTTATAAATTAATGGAGTATACAAGTTTTCAAAGGAGAAATAATTTTCTAAAAAATAAAGGAAGTGTTCAAAATCAAATTGACTATTTACACTTCAATTTATGTAGCAAATCATTCATACGTCTTAAATTTATTGACATTTTACTATATGATATATTTCCCTGTCAAACAAACATTGTTTAGCACCACTGCGCAACTACATTTTGAGAATCAAACTATTTTTCTTTGGCGATAGTTTTTTTATCAAATAAATTATAGTTTCTGATTATAAAATTCTTATTCGTGGTTATGTGTTACCAAACATTTCAAAAAAAAAACATATGAATCAATACACAGAAATTAGCAAAGTTGACCCTTGCACACCGTACCATCTTATTCTTTTTGGGGTACGTGAACAATACTTTTAAAATATACAACTTATAATAGGAGTACTATAATATACTTTATTATATAATAAGGTGGATATAAATTTACATTAATACCTGCACAGGATAGGTTCCCAAAATCCTAAAAATTGTAGAATATGATCAAACGTCTAATCCTATCTTATGAATCACTAAAGGAAATAGACCTTTAGAAAATTTAAAATGTAAAAAATTAACGTTCATTTCCATGCTTGCGTCTTTGCTTAAGATTATTACTAGAAGAATAATGCAATTCGTTATGAACGTTAGGTACCTATAATTTCATTTTGAATAAACGAACAGTGATATTTTTGTCACCGATATTTTAAGACGTATTTTTTACTCCATACAGTAATTTTGGACAAAGTTTTCAAATATCTAAATTTGATTGTTGCAATATTGAATTAATATACTCTAATCTAATTTAGTATGATCTTTTCGTCTCAATTTATGTGACACTTTTTAAATTTTGAGATTCAAATAAGTCTATTTTTTATCGTAAATTTTTTATATATTTTTTTTAATATCTCGAATTCTCAAACATTATGACTTACCAACAACAACATACTCAGTGTATTCCCATAAAGTGAGATTTAGGGAGGATAGAATGTACACAAATCGTAACTTTACCTCAGAGGTGAAGTAAAGAGGTTATTTCCGATATACTCCACCTCAAGACAAAAAATGACCAGAAAATGATATAATGAAAGTGCAAGACATATAGAAAATAAAAGAAAATATCAAATAGTCATAAAACTATACCCATTTTGTGGGAATATACTGGGTATGTTATTGTTATTGTTGAGTCATAAAACTATACTATAACAAAATAATACTATTGAAAACTTGAAGATTTTATATTCGAATTCATGATCAAATCTCGAAATTCAAACGTGACACGTAAATTGGGAAGGTAGAAGCATACCTTTTTTCTGCCGCAGTCCAAGTGGTGGATCAAAACCTCAACAAGCTCGCCGCCGGCGAAGCAATTTTTCACTATTTTCATCCTCATGATTCTGTCCTGTATCGGAAGCTTTTGCCTCAAAACTCTCACAATCTCTACCATCTCATCGTTCCTCTCCTCGTAATCATCGTCATCAAAACCGTAAACCGGTGGTGCCGGTGCATCCTCCGGGCATTTTCCGGCCAACATTTCCGCCAATTTCTTCTCCAACATCCCGCTATTACGTAGCGAGTTTAACGCCACTAATCCACCTAACAACTTCTCGTTCAGAAATATCTGCGGTACATTAGCACTTCCGGTTTTCTCAATCAATTCCGTCTCTCTTAAAGGATAAACATCGACGTTAATTTCAACGTAATTGAGATTCTCCTTACGTAGAAACGACCTCACGGCTGTGCAATCTCTGCAATTAGATCTCGAGAAGAAACTCACTCTTCCGGGGAGGTTCTTCTTCGCCGGAGGCTTCAAGTTCACGATCACTTTCAGTCCTGAAAGGTCAAACTCCGTCACCTGTGGAACTTTCTCGTCGTCAAACTGATCTCTCATTAACGACAAACGCTTCGTTATCGCCGATGATAAGCTATTACTCTTCTCCCGGAAGAATTTTCCGATCGCCGGCATGTCGAAACTCTCCGTCTCCGGCATGGACTTAGACCGATTCAGTTCGATAATCGATACTCCGGCAGGTACTTCCGGCTGAGGTAACAAGCTATGCGGCTTGATTACACCTAATACGTTGCCGTTTTCAGAGGCAGCTGAATTTATATTTTCCGCTCCTTCTCCGTCGTTCCCTGCGAGAATATCGGAATTCAAATTTTTTCCAGAATCAAAGGAATTTGAAACGTTAATAGATTTTCCATTTTCAACAAAATTTCCTTTTTCGTTACCGTTTTCTTCGTCGGAACTTATCGCTTCTTCTGCTGCTGCTGCTGCTTCCTCTGTTTTGGATAAATTGATAGAATCCATTTTCTCCATTGAAGGGAGAGAGAGAGAGAAAAAAAAGGAGAAGAGATTTTTGGTATGGCAATTTTGAGAGAGGGGGATACTATTTATAGACAAAATGAAGTTTACAAATGGCACTTAAACGAAATGGTAAATGTAAGACTATGACTTAATAGTGGGGGTTTATATGTACTTTGGAAGAAGTCAAGAAAAAGTATATTTTTCGTCTTTAATTAGAGTCTCGAGTTTTTAGCATGAATCGAAATTAGTCAGGTCAATGAACAATAATGTATGCATTGACCTTATCCTTATTTTTATGAAGTGAAGAAGTTATTTTCGATAGACTCTCAGCTCAAAATTGTGTAATCAAAGCAAACATGAAAGGAAAATAACAACATCACAATAACAATATACACGTAGGAAAATGAAGTAACGAGTGGTAGTGAAAACTGGGGGGAAAAAAAGTTACGCAACTATTAGTAGTACTAGATATGGAGAAAAGGAGATTGATTGCTTGCCTCTCCCACGTAAAAAGTGTGACAACACTCGACTACCTACTATTTTTCTATCTTAATCAACCTCCACACCTTCTTAGTAGGATGAAGATGTGTCATGTCTTGTCTAATCACCTCCCCTCAGTTCTTTTTTCGGGCTATCTCTGCCTCTTATAAAAGACTTGTTATTGCCAACCTCGCACACCTCCTAATTGGTGCATTTGCACACCTTCTCTTCACATGTCCAAATCATTTCAGTCTCGCTTCCCTCATTTGTTTGCCACGGAGTTCACTCCTATATTGTCATGTATAACTCTGCTCCTAATCTTAACTCTCTTAGTATACTCACACACCATTTGAATATCCTCACTCTGGCTACCAATTCATCTTCTGAACATAACGTTCTTAATTGACCAGTACTTTGCTCCGTACAGATGTATATGGGTCTAACACAGTGATGGAGTCATGATAATAATTGTTATATATCATCTCATAATATATCGTATTATATTATATTGCATAGTACAATTTGATGAATACAACTTTTAAATATATTGTATCATTTTTTGTTATTTCATAATGCTATACACCAATAATTTGAAAACAACAATTTACTTATCTATGCAATATAATCACACAATTAGAAGAGTTACAATTTTGAATTAGTCTCGAATCCTTACTAACTATGTCAAAAAGAAGAATTAGTCACATATTTTTATCAACATATATGACGTACACGTTCAAAGTATTTAAAATACTATTTGCATCTTGAAATTAAAGTTTTCCTTGAGATAATTCTTTGCTTTTATAGCATTAAAATTCACTATATAAAAATAGGGATTAGCGACAGATAATTTATATTGCTAAACAATAAAATTTCATAGCTAATCTTTTCTCATAATGAATTAGCAATATTGATTATAAAAATAAATAAATTATTACGTATAAATTATTTAACAATGAATCTCATTGCTAATCTTTTTTTTAGTAAACAACAACGATAACATATTCAGTTTAGTCTCACAAAATAAGATCTAAGAAAAGAAAGTATGTGCAGACCTTATCACTATTTAAAAGGTAAAAAAGCTATTTTCGATAGACTCATTTTTTTGTAGTAAACGTTAGGTAAAATTTCTTTGAGCAATAGATTGTTTGTTTTACACTTTTACTAGGTCTAGATAGGTATGTGATAATGATATACTAGTTATTTTAATACACGATACTCATATTAGCTTAAACAAAAAATTATTATCTACAAATTATTTGGCGATGAATTTTATTTTTTTAGTGAACGTTAGGTAAAAAAAATAATACTGTTTGTTTTGCACTTTTACTAAGTGTGGATATATAGGTATATGATAAAAAAAAAGGTACATGTAATTAGTTTAATAACCAATAATCATATAAATTAAGTTGGTTGCCTAACATTATCATTATTAGGATTATTATTATTTTGGGTCATCATATACATAATGTGAGCATTTGACTTGGCAATTTATATAATTAGGTTGCTTAGAAAGATAATTACAAATAAATTTATTCTGATAATATTAATTGATAATTTAGAATAAATGGAAACTAATTTATTATAATAAATTAAATTATGTTGATAATATAAAAAAAATCATTACACAGTCAATTTATAGAACTTAAACTCATCTTAAGAATATAGTCGGATATAGTCATCGATAACTTGCAAATTCATTCTAACCTGATAACTTTAGCTCAAACTTTGGACATATGTTTGAAAAATACTAAATAAGCACAAATGATAAATTTCAAACTTAGTAAATCGAATATATTGTGACAAAACTTCAAACTCGAACTCCTAATATTTAAATTACAAATTTGACCTACTAAACAAAATAATGAATTAAATAATAGTTGTTTGCTTGGACTTGGTCTACATTAGTGGTTCTTAGATAGAAAATCCGGCAGATTAATTTAGTGGGTTTTGAATTTATATTAAGTGGGAGATTAGGAATTTTCCAAATCTCTCCCCCTCTTCTTGTTGTGTGAATTTTTTTTCTCATACTTTTCGGATCGTCGAAGGGGACTCTTAGAGTAACTGGTAAAGTGTTGTTGTCCTGTGACTCGGAGGTCACGGGTTCAAGTCGTGAAAATAGTCTCTTGCAAAAATATGGGGTAAGGCTACATACAATAAATCCTTGTGGTTCGATCATTCTCTGGACCCCGCACATAGAGAAAACTTTAGTGCACCGGATTGTCCTCTTTTTTTTTATACTTTTCAGACTAAACATGTGATGTTTACTAACGAAGGTTACGATTGAAGTGGTAAGTACTATTCTTTAATTTTTACCAAAGATCTCAAGTTCGAATCCTATGTATGGATTTGCCTTTGTTACGGAGCATCTTGCCCTTATTGTGAAACTTTTCTATGCAAATTTAAATTTAATCAAATTTCAATATGAATATCGAACACCGATCACCGAGTGATGAAAACCCAAAGAGGAAAAAACATAGGATATCTTAAATTGGTAAAGTTGATATAATGGATTAATAAATGTAAGGAAATGTAAAAAGATTGTTGCTTGAAATAATGAACCTTCTCTAACTAATTGTAATAAGTGATGATAGTTTCCGCGGATTTAGTTGTCGATGAAAAGATATATAATAAATATTTTCTAAAAATGAATTGAAAATATCTTTGTCACTTGAATTGGAGATTTATGGATGAAACCGAATTTAAATTTTCATATACCGCACAATTATATAATTAAAAGGAATAGCCCGCGCCTAAAATCATCTCAAGTGTTGCTATTGTGCGCTACTAAACTATTTTCTAGAAAGCTCCTACTAAGATGAGAATTTCCTCGATAAACTGCTATTACTAAGTGAACTCGTACATGGCCAGAGTGGAAAAGAAGAAAAAAGTAGAGAGATTCAACAGGGTACTCACTAAATTCCCATTATATCTAAGGAGTCTTATGTTGATTATGTAGAACACCAATTCGTAGAAAAAAGGGCAAAAAAATCAGTCTATGATTTGACTGTCAGAATAAAGGAATACATTCATTCTAGTGCCAATTTCCTCAAAATCCTAGAATGAAAGTGAGTTTGCTTCTTCAATGTTATTTTAGTCTAGGAATGCACTAGTAAACTATAGTAAAACTATTGAAAATAAAAAAGACGTGAGTGTCAATCATTTTGTCACCATTCACAAAGAGTACTTTTCAAAAGATTTTGATGAATATCTGCTGATAAATGCATGAATAGAGTAGTCAAAATGAGTTGGTTAACCCGATCCAGCCCTCACTAGCTAGAGAGTAGAAACTTAGATACCAGGATTGGATAAGCCTTTTTACTAAAATGTCTTTAAAATGACATCCTGATTAACTCATAAGTGGGTCACAGACTAGCCCTTTAATAAAAATTGTTAGTAAATTATACATAACAATAAAAAAATGAGTGCATCTTTTCTATTTATTTCCACTAAGTGTTTAGTATTTTTATTGGAGTCCCGACTAATTTGAATTGCGCATTTATAAGGCTTATTATGAGGGTAACACTCCCAACAAGATTTTCTCCATATCCAGAGCTTGAATTAATGACCTCTGATTAAGGGTGCCATTACACCACAATCCATATTGATGAGTGTATCTAATTTAAATTGACTATAAACTAGAGCATATTTAATCATGACATGTATGATTCAAGAATTTTAAGGTATTCCAAAAAAAGATTACGTATTTTTCAACTAAGTAATCCACAAACATCATAAAGGCAATGTGTCGAAAGGTTAATTTATGACAAGACGCAAAGTTATGAGGCAAGGTTAATGCAGCGGTCTGCGAATCATTTTTCGTCCCTCGAAAACTATATGACGCAATGTCCCGGAGGATAGAGGGACTATTTGTATAGGATAAATTTATACAATGGCACATGGCAATTATCAAGCGAATAGTTCGGGCACGAGATCATCACAGCGCAAGTGTCCCCTCAAATGCAAGGAAGCTTCCTCATCCTATCACCATCGATGATATGGCACAAGCTGACAAGCGGGAGACAAGAGTGTTAGGGACGCAGACGAGCACCTGTAGAGCAGAGGCGCAGTACCCCTCTAACGAACCAGACATGTGACGTCCTCTCATTAGTAGAGCCCTTAGAGCATAGCTGGCCCAGGCGTCATATATTGTACTCTATAAATAGTGACCCCGACTTACTTATAAAAGGATTCGATTCTGACCTCTCTCTCTCTCTCTCTCTCTCTCTCTCTCAATATCGATAGAATATCAGTTTTCTTGCTCATCAAGCTTTATTGTTCTTAGCTGTTATCTTGCTTGTTTTTGCTGTTCTCGACTACTCTCGAGAAATATCCTAGGCTAGCTTAGTTTGCATACTCTACTTATTTTCTGTTGTCTACTTGTTATTTCTCATTGTATTTATGTTATTATCGTTTTCCCTCGATTTTCGTATAGATTAACCGCTAACCAATCGAGAACACGAGCGAGATTGAATCGTAACGCGTGCTCTTGACTTACCTACAATTTCAATTATACCAAATATAAGTTAAACAATTATGTGACCCGCAAACTATGTAATAAAATAAATTACTTACCTTGTTTTAATTTCAAGTAAATAATATATATAACAAATAGTATTATTTGTTATGAATATCCAGAAGTTTTTTTTATAGAAAAAAAACTTTTAATTATGAGTCCTTAGGGCAATCGTATTTTATGCTGAAGTTCCTAGGGTTAAAATTTTTGCCCAAGAGTTCTTATCCTACCTATAAATATGCTTGTAACACCATCCGTATGGCATACACTGTGATAGACATATGCTAGATGATTCTTAGGGTTTCTTCTTTACCACTTTCTTTTTAACGTTCGTGCAAGGCAAAAACGATTCTCCACAACACTTGAATAATCATGATTGAAGGTTGTTTTTACTTTATAGTTTCACTGCGTTTTGATCTATGTGTATGTTGAATTTTAATATTTTTCTGATTGATTTAGTGGAGCTCGAGACGATGAAAAGAGCGTCATCAGCGTATCAACGTTTGCGTGGAGGTTTAAGAAGAAGAAGAATAGGAAGTTAGAAAAATATAATATACCAAAATTTTTGGAATCCCAAAAAGGAAAACTTGAATGTAGATATAATAAGAAGAATAGTGTCAAATTAATGCAATTTTTTTTTGTAACGGAAGTAATCTTTGCAAGAGATTTTCATCGATATAGAAAAAAATTGTTCAAAATTAATCATGTAAAAGAGAAAATTCTTTATAGAAATTTGATTATTCATACTGTTATTAGGATATATGCTTCCTTTTGCATCCAGTGTTGAAAGTGGTGTTAAAATAATGGAGATATAGTGACTAGCTATGAAATAATTATAAAGGGAAAGAAAAATATGATAAAAAAGAGAGAAAAATAAAATAGAAATTTGTTTTTCTTCTTCGTTCTCGTACTTTCTTTTCTCATTTCAATTCCTTCTTATTCTTGGCTTGAATTGAAAATTGGACTCTTGTACACGAGATTTCATACAAATCCCTGAACATGTATAAAATAAATATTGTAAATTCTTCTGACTTTTGATCGAACTTATATGACATTAATATAGTTGAGTTTAATAAGTACATGGTTGCAAGCACTTAGAACCGAGTGAATATAATATTTTATATTTAAAAAATATTAACATTGTAATAAAAAACAATAATAATTTTCTTAAAAAAAATTAAAAAACCTATCTTCTTCTTCTTCTTCTTCAACCCATCCCTCCCCATCAAACTTTATTCTTCTTCAGCCCTTTGTTTTCCCCTCTACCCCCACCCACCCCTCACCCCACCCCACCCTCCCGAAATTCAATTCCCTGAGTATTTTTGGATCTTTTTTTAAATTTTAAATTTTTTTAGATTTTGATTTGAGTTTTAAATTTAGAGTGGTAATTTTTTTAAAATTTTTTAATTGTTTGTCGTTGAATTTTGATGAATAGATAATCTTTTTTAGAAAGAAGAATTGGTATTACTGGTGATGATGATATGGTGGTGCTCATGGTTCTTCTTCTAAAGACAATTTAGACTGTTGTTTGTGTTAGTTGGGTTCACAAAGAGGTGTAAGTATGAATTAACGTGAAGGGTGATAGTGAATATTAAAAAAAATTAAAAACTCTATTGATAAGCTTGAGGAAACTTGAAGGACAATAAATGAGTTTTATAAATTTGTGAAATTAATAATTGTGAATGTGATTCGTTGGATTTGTTTTGTGAACTTGTTATTGAAAATCCAAGTTAAATGGGAAAGAATTTCAGCTATTTGCTATCAATTTAATGTTCAATTTGTGAGCAAATACGAAGAACATGGCTATTAAAAATGTTCCAAAATTTGCAGAACTGACATATTTGATTTAATTTGCTTTTTAATATTCATTTTTTTACGTGTCATTAACAAATAACGTGAAATTTCACGTGTAATTAGTTATATTACACACACATTAATCGGATGAGAAAACAATTCAAAAGGTTGCGTTTCATTGTGTTTACGTGTTCAGTTGATAAAGTTTTGAGTAGAAGTGTTCAGTTGACTATTCGAGACTAGTATAAGGGGTCGTTTGGTTGGGAACCAGTTATCCCAAGATTAGTTATCCCGGAATAAGTTATCCAATCATATATATGGGATAACTTATCCCATTACTATGGTATAAATGGTGGGATAAGTTATCCCAAACATGGCAACCAAACAAGATATCAAAAAGTTATCCCTAGACTATTTTTTTATCCCATGACTATTTATTTTAATCCTTTACACCAAACGACCCCTAAAGGTCTCTTAGTCCCGGATCATTTCGCCTTATATTTTTGCAATGTAAGTTCGGTAATTAAATTTTAGATATTTTCCCCCCAAAAACAAATGAAAAAAATGAAAAATTGACATGAGTCAAATTACTCTTTTGCCCCTGATATATATGAGTCTTCCGTACCCGAAGCTTTCCAATTCCAATTCCACCCTTTGACTCTATCGTCTCCCGATTTCTCAACTCTACTTTTGGTTTTCGCTATCTACCAATCTCCGCTCCTTCATCGGAACCACGGCCAGCCTCCCTCCACCGCCGCCGTCGCCGCCACCACCACCACCACCGCATCGTCGATCTCCAAGCCACGTCAATTTTGATTAACCTTGTTATCTTCTCCGGTCGCTGCAATCGAACGGTAAAAATCTAAGGTGAATTTCCAGCGATTTTTTTTATTTTTTTTTATATGAATTTCGAAGATTCAATACCTTGATTGTACTAGTGTAATTAAAAAAAATGCGAACGATATGTGTTTGCGTTTGGATTTATGCTCATTTTGGAAAAAGAGCTGATTTTAGCTGGAAAAATTGGGGCTTTTGGTACCTTTACTGAGTTCAGGTATTGTTTTTTCTTATAAATTGGTTAACATGTAAAAATAAAATGGTTTTAACTGGTCTTTAGTTGGTGGAGCTAGTTGTACTCGAGCTGAGGGTCTATCAGTAAGAGTCTATCTACCTTGACGAGGTAGGGGTAAGGTTTGTGTACACTCTATACTCCCCAGGCCCCACTTGTGAGATTTCACTGGGTTTGTTGTTAGTTGGTGGAGCTAGTTGTACTTGAGCCGAGGGTCTATTAGAAAGAGTCTATCTACCTTGACGAGGTAGGGGTAAGGTTTGCATACACTCTACTCTCCCCAAACCCTACTTGTGACTTGTGGTATTTCACTGGGTTTGTCCTAATGTAATTAAGAATGCGAACAATATGTGTCTGCGTTTGGATTTATGCTCATATTGGAACAACAACTGATTTTAGCTGGAAAAAAATTGGGGCTTTTGGTACTCTCACTGAGAAAGTTGCTTTTTTTGTCTGTTCAGGTGTTGTTGTTTTCTTAAAAATTGATTTTAACATATAAAAATAAAATGGTTTAACATATATTTAGTTGGTAGAGCTAGCTGTACTCGAGCTGAGGGTCTATTAGAAAGAGTCTATCTACCTCAACGAGGTAGGGGTAAGGTTTGCGTACACTCTACCCTTCCCAGACCCCACTTGTGGGATTTCACTTGGTTTGTTGTTAGTTGGTGGAGCTAGTTGTACTCGAGCCGAGGGTCTGTTAGAAAGAGTCTCTCCGAGGTAGGGGTAACGTTTGCATACACTCTACCCTCCCCAGACCCCACTTGTGGGATTTCACTGGGTTTGTTGTTGGTTGTTGGTTGTTGGAACTTGCTCCCTTGTTCTTTTCTTTTTGGGGTCTGGCTGAGATCAAGCTGGAAATATTAGGAATTCACTCAAGTAGATTCTAGGGATTGTAATATTAGCTTCACGAATAGATGAGTGTATTTGGTTGATCAATGAGTCTGAAAATGCAGTGTAATCAGAAAAGAATGTAATTTGCAATTTGGACATAGAGCAGTGAAATTAGTAGTACACTTGTATATAAGGTTTCATTACAACCCATGTACTGTTTTGTGATATAATACAAAGTTACCAAGTTCAAAAAAAAGAAGAAAAGAATGTAATTTGTTAATTTCTTCCCCTTAAAAATTGGTTAACATATAAAAATAAAATGGTTTAACATGTCTTTAGTTGGTGGAGCTTGTTCCTTTGTTCTTTTCTTTTTGGTGTCTGGCTGAGGTCAAGCTTGAAATGTTAGGAACCCAATCAATAAGGGATTGTAATATTAGCTTCACGAATAGATGAGTCTATTTTGTTGATTAGTTATCTGAAAATGCAATGTAATCAGAAAGAATGTAATTTGTTAATTTCTTCCCCTTAAAAATTGGTTAATATATAAAAATAAAATGGTTTAACATGTCTTTAGTTGGTGGAGCTTGCTACCTTGTTCTTTTCTTTTTGGTGTCTGGCTGAGGTCAAGCTGGAAAAGTTAAGAACTCAGTCTAGTAGATTCCGGGGATTCTAATATTAGTTTCATGAATAGATGAGTGTATTTTGTTGATCCATGGGTCTTGAAAATGCAAGTGTAATCAGAAAAGAGTGTACTTTGTTCTTATGACCTATATATATTTTCCGAACTGAGGACCACTCAGTTTTCTAATGTAGAATCAAGGATTCAATATTTGTCGCTAGTGTTCGGCCTTTTCCTGTATCATTCCATTTCAACAGTCTTTTCTTCTTAAGGATTTTTCACGTTGATTTTGTTTAATTAGCAAGCTTCTTTCAGATAGTGAGCACCACTGATATAGTTTCAATGTGTATTAGTGTATTATGGTTATTTGATTGTCTTGACCTCATGTACTTTTATGTGCAATAACCAATCAGGTAAACCACTCTTTAACTTATTTTCTGGTATTGTTTCGACTGCAGTATTACAGATACTGGGAACTTATTTCACCGCGACATGGTTGGATGAACATATGCCCAACCAGCTTACAAAGTGTGGGATTCTTATCTATTTGATGGAATGCTTATAGTCTGCTATGAAGTGCATGTTTTTTGGAAGGATACAAGATAAAAATGAATTTGCAGCATATGTCAGGGCAGATCTCAGGGCAGGTTCCAAATCAAAGTGGCACTTCTCTGCCCGGGCTACCCCAGCAGAGTGGAAATCCTTTCTCTATGCAGATGCAAAATCCGGTTGTCCATAGTAATATGCCAAATATGGAGCCTGACTTCTCGAAGGCTCGGTTTTTTATATCAAATAAGATGTAAGAAAGTATGTTCTTTGCATCCATTAAAATGTCTCAAGGTGCTCTCGTCCTTCCATTATTCTGTTGCCTTTGACAGGGAGGGGTGTGGGAGTTGGATGGTGTAGATAAGCTAAAGTAACAAACCGTCAGTGACTAACTTAATTAACACTGTGAAGACTAATTTATCAAAGTTGATGAGCCATATCTTATAACTAGCTTTCCTTCACCTTTGGAACAAAAATATTGTTTTACTGTAGAATATGTCAGGAGGTCATATGAGAATAACGTATGTTCTATAAACTGTATTGTATCTGCATTGTAGACATTTTTTTCCTCGACGTCATTTCTAGTCCTTGTTCATTTGTCTGCCTAGTCTTTTCCATGTATTGCCTCTCAATAGTGACAAATCATGTTGATTCGTCGGCATTTGACATTTAGTCAGACTATGACACTTAGAGAACCTTCTTTTTTGATAGGTGATACTTAGAGGTCTTTCTAGATTTGAAAACCCTTTTAAGACAATTTATTTATTGTTTGAATGAAATGTGTCGGGGAGGAGAGGAAGAAAGAGGAGGCATCATTGAGTGTTTGACTGATATGATACTATTCATTTGCTTGGCTCCTCCTACAACTCTCTTCTGACTTGTGTTTTGAGAGGTGCCTCAATGCAAGCTGTTCTCTCAGGTTAGTATAAAATTTATTAGAAGTTGATTGTTGGTTGTGAGATCCTTCTAGGGTGAATCCTTAACTTCAGAATGGTAGAGTATGGTGTTTCTTATTTAAATACAACAATGAAAGAAGGATGAAGGAGAGAACTTTGAGGCACTGTTCATGAACTACCTAAGTTTGCAGAGGGTGCTATCCGCTTTTCTTCTTGCATGGGATATACTATGTTAATTTTCATGGATTTTGGGAGGTTCTAGCCCTTATAGAATGCATCTAAATTGACGTTTACTGCGCTGATGGTGTGGTCGGCCCTTTTTGGTGAATATCTATTTTACTAGATAATTTAAGGCCCGTGGTATGGGCCCAATATAATTTTATATATTTTATATAGTATATTACTTAATAATTTGTTCCAAATGTTCATACCACATGAGTGCTTCATTTACAATTCAACTTGAAAAACTTGAATCCCAAGAAATTCTATGTAGCAAGGAAATAGAAAATTGTGCTAATGAGCTAGCACATTCCATGTTTGAAGAATATATAAAATGTTGATATCTTTGAAAGAAATCATCAATCTCCATATATCCTCGCAAGTGGTATCTATTTCTCACGATGTTGTTATCTTCTTTTTGTAACATTTGCACCACAAGGTTTGCATATGATAATATATAAATCCTTGGTCACCATTTTGTAAAACTCATTTCAAAGTGCTTTCGAATTGTTATTGCTTTAGCTCAATATAATTTATTTGTGGGTTGCTTTGTCGATGAATTTTGTGATACGTTTTATTATTGTCTTCAATAAGTAGAAGTACTTCTATTTATTTTAATTTTAATACTGGAAGCATTTATTAAAAAGTTAATTTCCAATTCCACAACAATAAAAACAATCATGAAAACAATTTTATTTCCACATATAACAATTATCTTAATGTCAAATTTCAAATTACACTAATAAATTTTTTGATAGAACTCTAAATCTTGTGCAGTAAAAGAAAACTCTGAATCTTACTCCATAAATAACCAATATATATGTTTCCTTTTTCAACCCTTTTCAGATTGTTTTTCTCTTTATTTATTTTTTAGTTTTTTTCTTCTTTTATTTTCTCGATCTAATCCTTTTCTATTGACATTTTCTTTTGTTGTTCTTCTTTATGTCTTAACTCTTCATCTTTCTTTAGTTTGTTTTTTAATATTCCTCAGAATTTGAATATTAAATTTTTTTCCTTCAAATTTTCATAGTTAAATAGTTTATCATAATTGATCTTAAGAAATAATATCAACAACAACAACAACAACAACAACAACAACAACAACAACATACCCAGTATATTCCCACACAGTGGGGTCTGGGGAGAGTAGAGTGTACGCAGTCCGTACCACTAACTCAGGAGCGAGGTAGAGAGGCTGTTTCCGATAGTTTATCATAATTGATATTAAGAAAAAATATCCTTCATAGAAAATGAAAAATTAATAATTTTTAATCGTTCGCTGAATGCATTATCAAATTAATAATTTCTTGATACCCAAACATTGTTTTCTCTTTTAGTCACTAAATTTTACATTTTTTGTTAAATTAAATAAAAAATATTGATACATTATTTTAAAGATTATTTTAATAGTCAAGATACAAACTTAAGTAGTGGTCATATTATGTAACATAATACTAAAAATTTATTTACGCAATATTCCTTAAAAGTATTTTTAGGAATAAAAAACTAACTATCCAAACACGTTTTATTTTAAATTAGTTCAAAATTTTCTTTCTAAAAAATGTTCAAACAAGCTTAGCATTTATTATTGTTTGTCGAAGTTAGCCAATAACAACTTTTCATTTTAATATAATTACAAAAATATCCCTATAGGCCCATAACAAAAGTAATGACATGTATGGATTCTTCTAGAATTTCATTTTGATCATTAATTGTACAATTATTATTTTACCCTTAAATGAAATTAGAATTACTACAATGCCCTTGGTCGTCCTCCTCATGGCTCTTCTATATAATAGAAATTCAATTCTTGGGCTACCATTGATCAGTTTATTTCTTCATTTTTCCCATTATTGGCTGATAATATGAAGGAGTATATAATTTGGTAGGCAGTTATTTTCTGTGTGCCAAGGTAAAAGCTTTTATTTTCTTACATTATTTGGGTGCTTTTAATTAACTCCATGATTCATTTAGTGGCTGGAATACTGTGTGCCAAGTAAAGAGAAAATTTTTCTGCCTAAATGTTAATTTCATGTTTCCTCTGCTAAGCTTATCCCAACAGATGCTTGTATGTGTTGTTCGTAATCTTTCTTCTAAATCCTTTTGGAATCTTTTAACCACTATTTATGAAATTGATTCTACTGCAATTCTGAGAAGTTTTATGATGGTGAGAACTGATGAGAGTTTTGAAACATTGCTGCTTTTCAGCTACGACTATCTAATGCAGCGGCAGCAAGCCCATGAGAAACCTCCAAAGAAGGTTATGGATATAGTTAAACGCTTGGAGGAGGGCTTGTTTAAAAGTGCCTCAACAAAGGTTTGCTATTTCAGTTCTGTTCTTTATGTAGTTGTTTACGTCTTTCTGCTATGATGAAAAGACAATGACAACGATAACGACACCTCAGTCCCAAACAAGTTGGGTCGGCTATATGAATCCTACTGACGATGTTCCCCATTTAAATTCATCTTAGGCCAACATTACAAAACAAAAATAAAAATGGAAGTACTAGAAGTTCTCTATATTTCCCACTAGCATAAGAATCTCTAATAAAGCTAAAAGACTCCTAGAAAGTATTATGATGAACATACATTCTATTTATTTTGCTTGTTGACTTAGCACTTTGTCATGTTGTTAGGAGGAGTATTTGAATCCAGCTACTTTGGAGAACCGGTTACATGGGCTGATTAAAGGCCTTCGGATGAACAATCATAACCAACGATTCTCTCGTGTTAATTCTTCTGGCTCCGTTGGTACAATGATACCAACCCCAGGCATGGCACAAAGTGCGAATTCGGCCCTGATTGGAACATCATCTGTTGACAGTTCCATGGCTGCTGGGAGTACCATTGCATCCTCTACCGTCAACGCTGGAAGCTTCTTGCCAATGGCTAATGTGTCTTCCAGTGGTACATTTGCTTTTCTTTTAGTTCTGCAGATGGTATAATTATTTTCTAGGTTATTTAAGGATTTATTTCACTTTGTACTTATCCTTGCAGGGTGTTTGACAAATGGATATCAACAGCCAACTTCCAATTTCTTGGTCAGTTCGGGTGGGAATAATTTGGTACCATCAATGGGTGGGCAAAGAATGACGAGCCAAATGATCCCCACTCCTGGGTTTAATGCCAATGGTGGTGCTAATTTAAATAGCAACACTAGTGCACAGTCTTCCATGAGTTTGGACTCACCCAGTAGTATTGCTGCACTTTCTAGTGTTGATTCCGCAATTGTTTCACAGCCTCTGCAACAAAAGCAGCATGTTGCTGCTCAAAACAGCCGTATACTGCATACAGTTGGCAGCCATGTGGGTGGTGGAATCAGGTCAGGATTTCAGAATAGATCCTATGGACAGTCAACTGGGCCTCTGAATGGCGGGGGACTTGGAATAATTGGAAACAACTTGCACTTGGTGAATGGTTCAGCATCTGAGGGCTATATACAAGCAACCACGTATGGGAACTCCCCAAAGTCATTGCCACAACATTTTGATCAACAACATCAACCATTAATGCAAGGTGCCCCCACTTTCAACAAGCACTGATAAAATAATTCCTGCAGTCTGATTGTTTCAAGCTTCACATAATATATGACCATTTTTTTTTCTTTTTTTAGTGACAGGTGATAGATATGGTATCAGTCATGCAGATACTTCGGGGTCTGGAAACTTGTGTCTTCCTGTTTCTTCTGTGGGAATGGTCATGAATAATCAAAAACCGGGTGCTGTAGCCTTACAGTCCATGTCCAAAACAAACTCTCCTTTGATTACCAATCAGTCAAACTTGACTGCCTCTGGGCAGATGCCAAATATAAAGGTTCAACCAGTTGATCAGTCAGCGAAGATGAACTTTCAGTCCCAACATTCACTGGGAGATAACCATTTATCTTCCTATCAGCATCAACATTGTCAACAACCGCCTCAGCAGTTCCAGGAGCAACATCAACTTGTTCAACCTCAACCCCAACAGAAGCTGCAAAATCAGCAGCACCAAATTTTGTCAAGGAGCAATGCTTTTGTTCAAGCTCAGCTACCTTCTGATCTTGGTATTCAGGTAAAGTCTGAGCCTGGAAATCATGATGAAGCTCAACAATCTCGGGTCAATGCTGAGCAATTTCAGTTCTCCGACATAAATCAGTTTCAACCAAATTCTATTGAAGACCATTCTAAAGGTACTCAGTTGTTCCCTCCTCCGTCTAGTCAGCAGGATATCCGTTTGTCAGTGTCTCAGCCTTCAGAACAAATTCATCAATTGTTGAATTCACAGCAGTTTGTTACTGATTCTAAGAGTCGTTTCAGCTTTTTCTCTAATGGGGTTCATTCAGATGCAGTTTTTCAGGGTCAATGGTATTCCAAGTCGCAAGATGGGAGTCAAATACCAGGTAGCTTCTCAGATAAGCAAAATGCGCAAGATGAGTTGTGTCAGAGAACTTCCAGGAAAGAGGAAGCTTATCCAAATAATTTATGCACCGAGAGGTCACCAGTCGGTCAACCTTTTGGTAATAGAGCAGTTGCCACCAATAACTCAAGCAGCTCCATATGCAGATTTAATAACCTTCCTCGTGAACAACAATATTTCAATCAGCAGAAGTGGCTATTGTTTTTGACTCATGCACGTGGATGTTCTGCTCCTGAAGGGAAATGTGCAGAGCAGAATTGCATAAAAGCTCAAAAACTTGTGAAGCATATGGAACGATGCAGCACTTTTGAGTGTCAATATCCTCGTTGCCCTGCAACAAGGGTCTTAATTAATCACTATAGACGTTGCAGAGATCTAAACTGTCCTGTTTGCATTCCTGTCAGGAATTTTGTACGGGCACAACAGAAAGTTGCTCGTCCTGGCTGCAATTCTGATATGCCAAATTCTGCTAATGGTACTTGTAGATCCTATGGTGTCGGTGAAATTGCTTCCAGATTGACTGCCAAGCAGAGTTCGGTGTCAGTTCAAACAGAAGATTTACAGCCTTCTCTTAAGCGCACGAAGATTGAGCAACCTTCTCAATCTCTTATCTTGGAAACTGAAAATTGTTTTATGTCAGTTACCGCCGGCGAGTCTCATGTTACCCAAAATGCTCAACTCGTTGAACAGCATGGCAATGCTGTGGCAATGAAATCTGAAGTCACTGACGTAATGATGGAAATTCCTGCTAAGGCTGTGCAAGTCAGTCCCGGGAGTATTGACATACGAAATGACAATTTGGATGGTTCCTGCATTCGAAAGCCTGATGGTGGTTCTGTTGTATCAAGTAATGCAGCTTGTCTTGTGAAACAGGAAAATGTTAAGACTGAAAAGGACATTGATCAGCCTAAACAGGAAAATGCGTCAGCACCCTCTGAAAGCACCAGTGGATCTAAGTCTGGGAAGCCCACAATAAAGGGTGTATCAATGACTGAATTGTTCACTCCAGAGCAAGTCCGAGAACACATTATTGGTCTGAGGCGATGGGTTGGCCAGGTCTGTCTTGAATGCTATTGTTAGTTGTCTGACATACACATTTACTGCCAATTTTATCACGTGTTTTAAAATGAGTTGGTGATTGATGTTTTAAATCTTTTCTTAATAAGAGCTTTTTAACCATTACTAGTGTTAGTGTACGTGCCTCGCGCCTGTAGCCTAGCGATTATTGTAAAATCTATATTTAAAACTAACAATCTTTTAATATAATGCGTAACTAAAATATTTATTTAACTTATAAATAAATCAAAGCTTACGAAGAGTGTGTTCTTTCTAGTTCCCCATGTTATTTCTCTTTCAATTAATTTTCGTTTTTCACTAAAATAATTAAATTATAACAAAATTAGATTGGCTTGTACTTCTATAATATAGAATGAAGACTCATAAACCTAATGGAATTCTGGGTGCACAAAATTTAGTTTCCTACTTTGATTTTTTTTTTCCTTCAAATTTTACTAGCACTTTTTTATAATATATAATTTTATAACAAAAATTGAAGACTCCTAAATCTAAAAAGAACTCTAGGCACACGATTTTTCAACTTTGGTTTTTCTTTTTTGGCCTTCATTACTTTCTCAACTAAGGAATATTTATGAATATTTTAAGTTTAGTTAATTCAAAAGTCCTAGATATTTATAAAATCTCAAATGACAATTTTATCCAATGTGAAAACTCCTTTTAAATGGTAAAAAGTTCGATCAACATTTTGTGTAAGAGCTTTGTTCTTTTATATAATACTTTAGACCTTTTATATAATTTTTTAAATTAAATATCTTAATTAACTATACAAATAATTGAGAAGAAATTAAAAGTATTATTAATGTAGCTTTGTTTTTTTCAGATGACATTTAAAGAGCATAATAACTTTAAAGAGATAAGTACATCTTTGCATATATCCTTTTTTTTTTTGATGACCGTGGTGTCCGAGCTAGCTTTCGCGCACCTCGACTAAATTCACGGGATACCTGCCACCTCCCACCAGCAACAGGTACCAGGTAACTCTGTCCACCAAGGCTAGAACAGATGGGAAGAATCACCTAGTGTTTTTTGTCTCCACTGGGGTTTGAACCTGAGACCTTTGGCCTCAAGGCTCTTTAACTCACTTCATTGACCACTAGGCCACACCCTTGGGTGCACATCTTTGCATAAATCCTTAGAGAACAGTATTTAGCAAATTATTTTTTCAAGAAAATGAGTACTAATTATATTAGCAAAAGCAAACATTTTCAATAGAAAATAGAATAAATAGTTATGAGTTGTAATCCCTTGTTTTGTAAAATGAAGTATTGGAAAGAAATACTCTCTCTGGTTCAATTTGTTTGACCTACTTTCCTTTTTAGTCTGTTTTAAAAAGAATGACCATTTTCTTTTTTAGCAACTCTTTAATTTTAACTTTTCACGTGGCATGTTTAAGACCACAAGATTAAAGGGCATTTTGGTACATTTGACATATCTTTAATTTAAGACCACAAGATTCATAAATTCTTCTTTATTTTTTTTAACTTCGTGCCAAGTCAAAATAGGTCAATCAATTTGAAACGGAGGGAGTAATCATCATAGAAATACACCAAGAAAATCTTAGAAATGTGAAGTACTGTGTTTTTCCAATTGAATGCGAAAATTGCTTTAAATTAAAGTGGCAGTGTCATAGTTTACCTAGTCCTAACTCCTAAATATTAGTTCATGGTCATCTAATAGTTAAGAAATTATTTCCTAAAAAAGATCAAGTAACAACTCTGCAAAGAGACACGTGAATGATTGATATTATAGCTTGGGTTGGATAGTTATGAGGTTGATATTTAGTAGTGTCTTATTTATTATTATGTTTTATTTTCATGAGATTAGTGTTTGCATTTTTCGTGAGACCTATTTCTTTTGTTAGTGGGCTTGCTTTGGTGGTCATCAATTAAATTTTGATTGATTTTAACTTTGTACATAGTAGTTCAAATAAGGAAAGGTTTAATAAGCTATATTTTAGCTAGTCCTAAATATTAGGATTGCTTATATAGTTCAAATAATGAAAGATTTAATAAAAAAAATTTATTTTAAAGTCCTAAATATTAGAGAAATAATTAAATGACTACTTTGTCTAGTGTGAAAACCATTTTTAAAAGGTAAAAAAAGCGAACACCAAGGGTGTGACCTAGTAGTCAATGAAGTAGGTTAAAGAATCATGAGGTGTGAGGTCTCGGGTGACAAAAAAACTAGGTGGTTCTTCCCATCTGTCCTAGCGTTGGTGGACAGAGTTACTTGGTACCCGTTATTGGTGGGAGGTGGCAGGTATCCCGTGGATTTAGTCGAGGTGCGCGGCAGCTGATCCGGATACCACGGTCATATATATATATAGATTAGTTAAAATCATGGTGTTGGGGAGTTGCCTTAGAAAAGGGGTGGTGGTTGCTTAAAAGACTAAATGGATACATGTTTTGAGAAACTTGTAACGATTCTAAACTTGGCTAAGTTTATGCGTTCATGGTTCATTCTTGAACTGAGTTTTGCATGTACCTAGTTATTGTATTGAGATTATATGACTTAAAATGTATTTGATGTTCTTGTTGAGTCTTAAAATATTTTCCTAAATATATCGCCCACTAGCTGAATTTTCTATGAAGGAGATACACCCTCAAAGTAGTAGTATAGCATTAATTTTGATGTACAGAGCCAGTGGCGAATTTTTACTAAGGGGGTTCGAAAATAAAAATGTAGTGCTTGGAATTTGAACTTGGAACCTCAAGGTGAATTTCGAACCCCCTAAACCACTGAGCCAACCTCTAGTTTGTGTAGCCAAACTCTAGTTTGTGTTCAGGGGATTCGAAGTCTATATATATAAACTAAAGATAAAACAAATACCTTATATATAGTGTAATATTTTGTCGAGGAGGTTCGAGTGAACATCCTCGCCCCCTCCTAGTTCCGCCCCTCACAAAGCTGGGACACAATGATAAACTAATTTATGTAATTTGCGATCTAGTATGTGTATCTAAGTCGTGAATTATAACCCTTCGGGAGGTAAGTTTTGGACCTAAGGACTGTAGGGTGTATCCATTTATAGTTGATGAGAAATGTAACACTTACTATATTATTTACTAATTGTTTCACCCTCTTAGAGTCAGAAGAGATGGTGGAATTTAATTCCATCATGTATATGGTGGTAAGTATGGAGGGAGAGCCGAGAGGAATAGTAGATGTTTTGAAGATAGGTCCAATTCCATTCACAAAGTTATACGGAATTGTCTCGTATCTTTACTCTTTTGGTGTAAACAGTTATATATAGATGATACTGATCAAATTATAGATCTAATAGGAAGTTTCTAATTATTGGAGGTGGCCAACATACCCTTAATATTGAAGAATACAAATTTACCAGTTCCAAAAAGAAGAAACTTCAAAAGACAGTCAAAACCTCAATTTTAGTTTTACTTTTCATCAGGACGTTGTAGGAGACATTGCTGCATTATGAGTATCTGTGGCATATATTCTACCGACATTTTTTATTTGATTTTCTGATTGGTATATGTTATCATTTCAAGGAATGAAATTTGATTTCTGTTTTGCTTGACAGGCCAAAGCAAAAGCAGAAAAAAATCAAGCAATGGAACATTCCATGAGTGAAAATTCATGTCAATTATGTGCAGTTGAGAAACTAAATTTTGAACCTCCGCCTATATATTGTACTCCATGTGGTGCTCGTATTAAACGAAACGCAATGTATTATACCATTGGAACTGGTGATACTAGACACTACTTTTGCATTCCATGCTATAATGAGACTCGTGGAGACACCATTAATGTTGATGGGACCACTATTCCGAAGGCGAGGATGGAGAAAAAGAAAAATGACGAGGAAACGGAAGAATGGGTATTTGTCTTACCTTTTGGAATTTACTTCAGAAGATCTCATTTTTGAAGAAATTAATTGAAAAATCCTGCTCTACACTTTTTTTCAGCTGCTTACAATGTTCTCTTCATTGTTCTGAATTTTGAATAGTTTTATTGTTTTTGTTAAAATAAAAGTTGCTGTTTTGTGCAGTGGGTTCAATGTGATAAGTGTGAAGCTTGGCAACATCAGATTTGTGCATTGTTCAATGGTAGGAGGAATGATGGTGGGCAAGCTGAGTATACCTGTCCCAATTGCTATATTATCGAGGTTGAAAGAGGTGAGCGTAAGCCCTTACCACAGAGTGCTGTTCTTGGAGCAAAAGATCTGCCTCGGACACATCTCAGTGATCATATTGAGGATCGATTAGAAACTGTTTTGAAGAAAGATAGACTAAAAAGAGCAGAACGTGAAGGAAAAAATTATGATGAGGTAAGTCAATTGGCTTGCGTTTTGAACACTACAGCCAACATGTTAAAGTTTCATTGTTTACGATGAGAGAATGATATATTGATACTGGTGGCCACCAAATCCATTGTTGTGATAGGTAAATGGGCATATAGATTTGATTGTAGTCATCATCAAGGGGGTTCCCTCCCCAGTATAATAAGGTCCAAAACAGCTTTGAGGACAGAAGTCATGCTATAACAAATATTGGTATTCTAAGCATCATAAAACTCACACTGGTCTTTATGGTGGATGCTGCATTCACTACTTTGATTGGAATAGTTGCTTATGCTCAAGTCCAGATTATGGAACAGCTTCATCCTTCTAAGGAACAGTGATATATAAGTAATATATCTTGTCTTCCTTTTTCAGAAAAAAAAGAGAGTAAAATATCTTGTCTTTGGATTTTGCAGTTTTATGTGTTTCTTAAGAGATTTGAATAACCTCATATGTGGCATTCATCTTATAGAATATTAAGTACTTAGACAAATATTAGCTTTCATTCATATCCCTGGTAGGGAGATAAATTAGCTTGTGGATTGGACCGTCTCAATTGCTTAAAATTTTTCATAATAAAATATAGAGATTTGTTTCCTCTTGGAAAAGGGTGTTTCTTCTAAGTTCTGTTTATTGATATGGTCGTCAGCAATTGTTCACTTATGTATGTTTAGCCGAACTTCTGCTTATGTTTTTTATTTCCAGGTTCCTGGTGCTGAAGGGCTTGTTGTAAGAGTTGTGTCATCAGTAGACAAAAAGTTAGAAGTGAAATCAAGGTTTCTTGAGGTCTTTCAAGAAGAGAACTATCCGCTGGAGTTCCCATATAAATCAAAGGTACACTTTGACCCTTCGTTTGATTACTACAAGAGAGTTGTTTGGTTGTGAAAAGGAACGTATTCACAGAATTAAACAAGAGTAAAAGGTTGGGATGTGTTTGTTGTTTGAAACAAACCAAAGCAAGCCAAACTTGTCTCCACGATAGCCACATTCTTTTACATATTACTTTGAGCCCTTTTTCGTGAGTTATTTTTTTCCACTTTCATATTTCTCAATCAAACTATGTTGTGATATTTTAGAATTAATTTAATCTTATTTTATTTCTTCAAAATGTAATTATCATTCAATATGTGTTTTAAAATATATTTCTTGTATTTATATAGCAATAGTAAATGCTTTTGTACTAAATGAATGCATTTTCAAGGATAATAGCATAACATTCATATACAATAAGGGGTTTGGTTGGAAGTTAATATAATAATTGGTTATACTTACACAATTGTTTTCCAATAACAGTCATCAAAACACATTTTTTCTGCACTAAATGTTTTTAAGAAACTTTTGTGACAAGTTTCTCTGAAAAGCTACTCAATCGTCACGTAATTGTTGTTGATATTTTGGGTGCAATGATCGGTGTGAAATTGAAATGTGTTAATACCGGATATTCATACGTTTAGGGTGTGTTAAATATTTTCCTATTTTCTCGTGTTTGGTTGGTTAAAAAAATTGGAAAATATTTTCTTTAGGAAAACAAGCTCCTTAAAAAATAAGGAAAATGACTTCTCTAACGAAAGTAGGGAAAACAAGTCGCTTTGTCTCCTCCCCACCCTCACAATCACCCAACCCCACACCCACCCCCTCCCCTCCACCTCCACCACCACCCCAACCAACCACCCCACCCCTCACTCCTCACATTTTTTAAAAAGAATATTTCTACCCCGTCCCCACCACCTTTTTTTTGTACCCCACCCACCCCCCATTCCACACCAACCCCACCCCACAACCTCCATCCCCCTCCCCCCCAATTTTTAAAATTTATTTTTAAAATTATTTTTTTCCACCCCACCCCCATCCCGCGCCACCAACCCCTACCTCCACCATCGCCATACTTTTGTTTTAGATATATACAAATGCTTTTATGATTCTTTACTTGTATATCAAACACAAGAAAATAAGAAAGAAACCACTTGTTTTCCTAGAAAATGTTTTCTTGGAAAATATTTTTCATGGAAAACATTTTCCTTCCTACCAAACACACTCTTAAAGTAGATCTAATCTGTTGGTAGAGAACAAATTATTGGTTAGTGAGACATTGTTTTTGATAAATCATTGGTATGAGAAATATCTCTGTGTAACATGTGCCTCATTATGTGTTCCTAATGTGCAATTTGATGAGAGCCTTATATAGGTAAAAAGATGTTTTGGTTCACTCCATATTCATTCATTTTTCCCTGACCTGAATTTTGCCTCAATACCCTTGAACTTTGTAATAGTTCCAGCTCTGTCGCGAAGAGATTATTTGGGGGAAGCCTATACATCAGCGAGTCTAAGTCAACAGTTGGATTCGGAGGTTAATTTTTGTATGGTTGTCTTGGGAATAAAATGGTGGACTAATTCTATTCATTATTCCTTGAGAAATGTAATAAATTAATTGATTAACTAGTTGAGATTGGCTAGATAAATTTCTGTTATTATATTGTCTTAGGATGCTAGGTCAAGCATTTGGTCGTAAGATCTCTGTCTGTCATTTCTTAGCTCATTTCTCTTGCGATTTGGTGATCAGAGTTTGAATGCTGACTAATAAATTGCATCCTTCAGGTGTTATTGTTATTTCAGAAAATTGAGGGTGTAGAAGTGTGCCTCTTTGGCATGTATGTTCAGGAATTCGGATCTGAATGCGCACAACCAAATCATCGCCGTGTTTATCTCTCGTATCTAGATTCTGTCAAATATTTCAGGCCAGAGATCAAAGCAGCATCTGGGGAGGCTCTTCGCACATTTGTGTACCATGAAATTTTGGTGATCTTCATCTGCCATCATTTTTGTTTCTTGATTTCTCTATCTGTATTATTGATTCTTATAGTATTCTTGTTATATTTTGATCATATTCCAGATTGGATATTTAGAATATTGCAAAAAGCGTGGTTTCACAAGTTGCTATATATGGGCTTGTCCTCCACTGAAGGGTGAAGATTATATATTATATTGCCACCCAGAAATCCAGAAAACCCCCAAATCCGACAAGCTCAGAGAGTGGTGAGCTTAGTAATTTTTTGACGTGTTATCAATTTTTTAGAATGTGTCCTTCAGTCTCAAATCCTTGGTTATCTGTTTCTTCAGTCTCAAATCCTTTAATATCTGTTTTGATGAACTTCTAATATGGTGAGTTAATGTTCTTTTTGGGTATATGTTCTTGACTAGGTTCACTTTTCTTATATTCAGGTATTTATCAATGTTAAGAAAAGCTTTGAAGGAGAAAATTGTTGTGGATCTCACAAATTTATTCGACCATTTCTTCATCTCTGATGGCGAATGTAAAGCTAAAGTCACTGCAGCTCGCCTGCCATATTTTGATGGGGACTATTGGCCTGGTGCAGCAGAGGATATGATTTATCAACTTCAACAAGAAGAAGATGGGAGGAAACATCATAAGAAGGGAGCTATGAAGAAGACCATATCAAAAAGAGCTCTTAAAGCATCTGGTCAATCTGATCTTTCTGGAAATGCAACCAAGGATATACTTCTAATGCACAAAGTAATTTTATCCCCTAGACATCTTTATTAATCTGATCTTTCTGGAAATGCATCTAAGGATCTACTTCTAATGCACAAAGTAATTTTAGCCTTTAAACACTTTATTTACTTCTAATCTTCTTTCTACTTCCTCTATGTATGTTTGTTGACTGATTTGCTGTTAATATATGTTCTGTAATACATCACGGTTTGTGGCTTGCAGCTTTTTGAACGGTTTAAACTATTTAATATTTTTCCTCTGTAGATACTCCTCTTTGAGTATATTGCTACTCTCTTATCAAGCACTGTCTATTTGTAAAATTATTTTGTTCCCTATGTTTAAAGCTGATGGACTTTCAAATCCTTTTATGTATACACTCTTTTGTGTCCTCACAAATATCTACTTGTCTCAGCTTGGTGAAACTATTTCTCCAATGAAGGAAGATTTTATTATGGTCCATTTGCAGCATGCGTGTACTCATTGCTGTATTCTAATGGTATCCGGAAATCGTTGGGTATGCAAACAATGCAAGAACTTTCAGCTTTGTGACAAGTATGAGTCTTGCCTCTCTCATGTCATTTATTAGAATATTAATTTTTCTATTAGAGAGTCATGCTTATTACACACTTGAAAGTGAATTAACGACACCCGATATTCTTCTCATCTGAAAAAGGAACAGAGAAAAAACAAGCTAGACTAAAAATACTCTGGAGTGTCTTTTTTCTTGTTTAACAAAAAGCCATTGTTTGTCTTCTGATTGATTATCCAAAGGGACTTTTAATTTATAGGTGACCACTACGCTATATTCATGAACCAAAATCGCCAAAACCTTGGGGTTCGTATTTTTCTTTGTAATGTTAAAGGCACCCTGTGAGTGCTGAAGAAAGGTAAACAAGGGTAGAACACACAGTACAATGTCGAAAATGAGAAAGAAAAGTTAATGTAGAGGATGAAAAAAATCAAATAAGCAATCAGCATTGTCCATCGTGTCTTATTGCTCCAGAAACAGAGCTGTCTAAGATACAACATTTTTAGTTTCACTGGTTTTGAACTGAACATAAACGATAGTCTTCTCAAAGCATGACAGATTTTACTAGTCCACTCATTCTTGATACATGAACTTATTGCTAATCTTTGCAATATAGTTTCCCATTTGTGCATGCCGAGTATTGCACAATCAGCTGATGCCCAAATTATTAGGAATGAGGTGATTTTCCACACATTTATTGGAAACAATAGCGATATCTAAACTCCAAACAGCTGTTCCCATATCCTAATAAAGGAGGTACGTTGACAACTGGCAAGGGAAGTCATTATGATGAACTACATATAAAAAAAGAAATGAAACTGTAAAATTTTTAGAGTTGACTGTAAGTCAGAGATTAGATATGGTCTCATGATCATCTGGCAGAAGTTGCAAGTTGCACATACAGGATAAAATGAGGGAAGTAGTCTAAGATGGTTTTTCCATTTCGTACGATATTATGATGATTGAAGGTGTTAAAAAGGAGATGAGGTTGATCTAAGATTCACATGGAAAATAGGATGGAAGTAAAGGATTTATATAAAAGGTACATACTAAGTGACATTAATGTTTAATCGTCTGTACACTTACATTTGGTTCAGTATCTCTCAAGAGTAATGTTAGTGGGGTTAGAAGTGAATGGAGGTGGTGTTTTATGTCTCTTCTGCATGCTCCTGGTATCGTTAGGCAAAGGCTGGAAAGACTTCAGTGCAACTTCTTATGGAATACAACGGAGGATATAAAGTCCATTTTGTGAACCGAAGAGTTGTTACATCTCCAAAGGAATGAGGGCGGACTTGGAGTAAAAAATCCTAAGGTTTTCAACAGACCTCTGCCAGGGAAGTGGATATGGAGATTTGGGATTGAGGACTAGAAACATCACAGTCCCGTTTGGGTGCAACTTAGGGGGGATGGGGGATATATTATGAAGGGATGAGAAGAATTCAGTTGAACATTTTAATTTAGGGTGGGAAACGGAAGCAGGTTTAGTTCTTGGGAGCACATCTAGTGTGGAGAGAATGAATTGAGGGAAGTGCTTTCCAACATATATATATATATATATATATATATATTTTCTTGGAAAAGAGAGCTGACGATCCAACCAATTCATATGATTCATGAGGGAAGTCACTGGAATTTGAGATTTAGGAGGAACCTACTGGATTGGGAGATTGAGGAGTATTCTCACTTGGTTGAACTTTTTTACCGGCAGAACACACCACATGTTGCATTTGACGTATGGAGATGGTGAGGGAATAGAGATGATTTGTTCATTGTCAAATCTTATTATGAGAGGTTACTACGGAGATAGAGGAATCGACATTTTCATACAATTATATTCGAGTTCCCCAGGTGCACAGGAAGGTTTGCTTCTTTGTGTGGTTGGTAACTAGGGAAGTGATTTTGACAAAATAAAATCTAAGGAAGAGGAGGATCACCTATATTGGTGCTTCATGTGCAGTGGTTCGATCGAAGAGGTGGATCATTGCCTATTATATTGTCAATTTGCTATATGATTGTGGACAGTGGCAATGAGGGGAGTGATTTTGACAACCAAAAAACTGAGGAAGAGGAGGATCACCCATGTTAGTTGGTGCTTCATGTGCAGAGGCTCGGGCGAAGAGGTTGATGATCGCCCTTTGCATTGTCAAGTAGCTAAACGATTGTGGACGGTGGTCCATGATTGGTTTGGATTGCTACGGATGATGTCGGGCACAGTGAAGGAGGTGTTCCATAGTTGGGCCTTTAGGAAGGGGAAGAAAAGTTCAAGGGCTTGGAGTGTTGCTCATTTAGTCATTATGTGGTTAAATGGAAAGAGAGAGATGGAACTTTTGAAGGGTTGTCCAAAACTTTGTAAAGTTGTAGAATAGTCTTTTGTCTCTAGTTTCTTTTGGTGTATGCATGAGGTGCCTATTTGTGTAGATGATTTGGTTTATTTCATTGAGGATCATATTTTGGTGTAGGTTCTCTTTTGGTATACAACTTGCATACGTGGTTCCCACTATTTTTAATAAAGTTATATACCTTCTGAAAAAAAAAAATTAAGTGTGACTTTTAGAGAATCTATAGTTTTTGAGATTTTTCCAACTGTCTAAAAAGATAAGTTATTGCATACATTATTTAATTTGGCCCAAATAGCATGGAATAGAATATGGATATAGAGGATGCATATTCTGTTTTTCAGAAAGAATAATGACCAAAAGTAGACTTGTCCTGGACAAGTACATCCGACCTTTTGTCTTGATTCATAGTCAAGAAAGACAGGATCTAAAGGCACACAATTCTTGCTCTTCACACAACTAGTTTGACATTTAGGTGGTGGTAATGCTCTAAGTATTAAGAAGAAGATATGAATTTTGAAAAATAGCTCATTTTGAACTTATAATGGATGCTGTAAAGAATTGTTTTTAGTGGGTCCATGAAATTAGATGAATCTTTCTTAGCAAGCCTGTTTGCTGGCTGAGCAAGAGAAGGGAGGTGCTTAATAGCTCATTTAGGATTTTAAATAGAATTATTTAAAAGATTGTTTTTAGTGGATCTATGATTGAGATAATATCTTATTAGCAAGTGTTCATTCTGGCCGAGAAAAAGTAAGGGGGGAGAGGGCGTTAGGAAGGAACATTATATGAGTAAAATTTTTCATCAATTCTAAGTTCCTAACTATACATTTCATGTTAGTAGTCCAGGAAGGAAGACTCAACCTCTACATTCTCCCCCTTGTTTTTCTTTTTTCCTTTTGGTTATAGGGGGTGAGGCTCGTGCAGAAATTTAGATATTGGCAGGATGAAATGTATGAACTGGGATAGAAGGTTGAGATTCCAGGATTCAGGTCTGCTCAAACAAAGCATATACAAAGACCCATAACCTTAACTTTTCCATCCAAGGGGTATCATGTGAAGAAGCTCACTTTCCTTGCTGTTTCTATCCTTTCTTAGGCTGTAGCCCTTGATAAGTTATGTGGATTGTATGGTCTTCCTAAGAAAGAGAGAGAGATTTGATTAATAGGTTAACTTTACTTCTTACTCTGCATGAAAGGGAAAAAAGAAATGAAGAAAAAAATATGCAATTGCAGTTCTTTTTGCTAGATTCTATATAAATTTGAAAGAGAACCCGCTTGAGGATGATAGCTCCTATTTTTCTAGCATGTTATTCTTTTCTTTGTAACATTTAGCTGTACTGTTATTCTTTAGGTGCTATGAAGTTGAGCAAAAACTCGAAGCCAGAGAAAGGCATCCTGTCTATCACAAGGACATTCATATGCTTTATCCAGTAAGTAGTTCTTTTATGTTTCTGTTTTGTTAAGTGTTGCTATATTGTAGAATTTGATGATTGAGGAATAACTTTTGCAGACTGAAATTGATGATGTACCTACTGATACCAAGGATCAAGATGATATTCTTGAGAGTGAGTTTTTTGATACTAGGCAGGCATTTTTGAGCCTTTGTCAAGGAAACCATTACCAATATGATACCCTGCGGCGCGCTAAACATTCCTCTATGATGGTCCTTTACCACCTTCATAATCCCACTGCACCAGCATTTGTGACAACTTGCAATATTTGTCATCTTGACATAGAAACAGGTCAAGGTTGGCGATGTGAAACTTGCCCTGATTATGATGTGTGTAATGCTTGCTATCAGAAGGATGGTGGAGTTGATCATCCTCACAAGTTAACTCATCACCCATCCATTGCTGAGCGTGATGCTCAGAATAAAGAAGCTAGGCAACAACGAGTTGAACAGGTGCATTCTCCTTGGCCATTAATATTGGTTGTGGTTTTTTGCTGTTCTCTGTTGCTCAACTTCCCACCCCACCCCACCCCACCCCCAGCCATCAGTTTGAAAATAAGAAAGAGAACATTCCAAAGACGGGTTTTCCGACTCGCAATGGGCTTTATGAGTTTTTGATACGTCGTTCAGGTTAACGAACACTCCTGTAGATTTGATGGATCTAATGAACATGGTTTTCAAACTGTTTCTTGACAAGGTCTTGATAGTGTTCATTGATGATATACTAGTCTATTCACCACTTTTGGCTAAAGTTGTCTGTCAAGTTATCTTAATCCAAAAGACTTGTGAGTCGACATAACTTGTTGTGGTGAAGCAAAAGGGTCCTCCTGTCAGAATGATATGATATTATTTGAAATGTTTAATTTCTTCCAAAATCATTACGTGAAGACTGTTAATACTTTTCTAGAACATGTGATGATATTCCTTCCCCCTTTTTGTAAGATATTGACCGATATGCTAAACATGCCTAGAAGTTGCTGAAATTGCAAGGTAAAATGTCACAGAAACAAACCTAAAAAGGGTCACCTAACTGGTACTGCTGAAAGGTACAGAAACTATAAAGGTCATTAGCTTATATGAACATGTCATCTGCTTATGTGAGCCTATTCTTTTTGCGCCACGACTACAAGCTCTCGGCATCTGAACTTCAGTTTAAAAACTATTGTGAACTCTCCCTGGAGACTCTTGTATTTGGCTCAGTTCAAAGGTGCCGAATTTTAAGTATCAACTTTTTCTATATGGAAGCAGTGCATCACAGGGTTTATGTACCTGGTTGTGGTTGTGTATGACAAAACATTTTTATTACTATGCTAATCTCTTTGTGATGCTTGACATGTGAAGTCTGAAATGATCTTGCAATTTGACTCTGCAGCTTAGGAAGATGCTTGACCTTTTGGTGCATGCATCTCAGTGCCGCTCTTCCCATTGTCAATATCCAAACTGTCGGAAAGTAAAGGGGCTTTTCCGCCATGGTATACAGTGCAAAATACGTGCTTCAGGAGGTTGTGTTCTCTGTAAGAAAATGTGGTATCTGCTTCAACTGCATGCTCGTGCATGCAAAGTATCTGAGTGTCATGTGCCACGATGCAGGTCAGTTGGCTTTTTAAAATTTCATTAGGGATTGGGTAAGGAGAAGTGGGAATGGGGTGGAAATCGCACTCGCGCGGTCACACTTACTGTGTGGTAGACTCCCACTAATACCAGTATGCTATGAGTCTTGGTGGTAGGTCAGTTGGCTGTTACTTCCCGGTATATGTGTTTGTAGTCCTTTTACCGGAAGGTGAATAATTTATTAATATTGGGAGAAGCTCCCACATACAAGTGCGCATTTGTAATCACTTATTAGAAGTAGCAATTGGTAATAGTTATAAACAAGTTATTAAATAGAATGACATATGGAGTCAAATGCAAAATGAGAATTTATATAGCTGAACCAAACTAGCTTGAGGTTGACGACGGCAGTAGCAATAGTAGTGGTAATAATAGCAGTAAGGGTCATTATAGAAGTAAATAAATAATTTATAATGTTGCTGGAAATCCGCCCCGGTTCCATTAATATCAGTGTTGATATGCGCAACTTTATTACCATTCATGCAGAGATTTGAAAGAACATCTTCGGAGGCTGCAACAGCAGGCTGATTCTCGGCGGCGTGCTGCTGTTATGGAGATGATGAGACAGCGTGCTGCAGAGGTTGCCAACAGTACTGGGTGACCATATTGTACAAGTTGTAATGGACATACAAAACACCACTGTGCTTGGAGGTAGGACTACCTTTGGAAGAAAAGATCGCGTAGTGTACAGGAAACTGCTGACAAACATACAAGCTTGTTCATTGCTGTTTCTGGTTAACCATCACTTACGCGTCTCTGGGTTATCTCCAGCGTGTACCTATTCTTTCACTTGGTCGTCTTTGTGTTATCTCCATTGTGATGCTTATATTATCCGAGTTGCTCTCCTCATCAATGCATCTCTGGGAGTGTAGGATGCCGGGCATCCCCCGCCTGTAGCTCATAAGTGATTTTTTAATTTCATTCTGTTGTAATCCATCAAATGTAACTGTTTTGAGGGCAAATGTGCCTGTTTTCCTGATTTATTTACTATGCATTAAACATGGGAAAGGACAATTGTTTTTCCTTTTCGTGTGAATAGTTAGTTGTCTCATTCCATTCCATGTTCTCAGATTGGAATTAATCTTGTAGATGATTTTCTTATTTAAAAATGCAAAGTACTTTTACAAGTAGCTCACTTTTTGAGGTAGTGGTACGGACTGTGTACACTCTACCCTCTCCAGACTCCACTTTGTGGGAATATACTGGTTATGTTGCTGTTGTACTTTTACAAGTAGAAAGTTACTATTCCTTATAAAAGCTTGTGTGCTTGACAATTTTGTAATAGTGGTCTAGTAATTTTTTTATCTGGTGTGAAGATGATGAGTTGGTTGAGCTTGATGACGTAATTGATATAATATGAAGAGAGAATTTCTCACTGTAGTTGGCTATAACCTATGCTGCTCGGATTCTTCAAAAATGTCAACGGGTGCGTGTCGAATTCTCCCAAAGTAGTGTATTATTGGAGAATTCAGCACGGGTGGGGCATCGAAAGTGGAGTCCGCACAACTTAGGCTATAACTAGCTTGGAATTAAGCAGGAGTTGGTGTGATACTTGTGCTTTAGTCCCATGTGGATAGATTGATTTATTTCATTGATTTTGTATTACTCCCTTCGTTTTAATTTACGTAAACCTATATCCCTTTTTTTATTCGTCTAGAAAAAATGATTGCTTTCTGTTGGCCAAACATAAGTTGTTGCTCTAATATTAGCAAGCATATTTGCAAATTAGTTAGTTAAACATAAGCTGCTACTTTCCGAAACTACTTTTTTAAAAGTATTTCTTATAAAAAATGCTTTTCAAAATAAGATTACACTTAATATTATAAACATACATAGGATACACTAAATGACAACTTAGGAAGGATGAATTTTTCATTGTTTTCACTTGTCTTGAGAAAGAAATCTCTGCATTGGTGTCTCTTCTAAACCATTTCTTATAATTGTTGTGCTCTTTAATACAAACAAGCTTTTATTCATTTCTCTCTTTTTGCATACTATAATCTTGATATTGATTTTTCCATACGACACTGACAGTCTAGTTTAACGTACAGAGGGACCTTTAGTTCGCAAAGGGTCTCATAATTGTAAGTATCGAAGCCAAAGTCATGGTTCGATTCTCAGGAACAACATGATGTGTTTGACAAGTGTTGGAGGAGGGATTGTTGGGTGATACTAATATCCTTGCCATAGCCCAGGTGATGGCCGGAGATGGCTTGGTTAGAGTCATGATTGTATGTCACGCTTGCTTGATGAGTTTGATTAAGAAATAAGGTTGTGTCATTGCTATCCTAGACTGAGGATAGATAGGGTCAGAGCCATGATCAAATATGACTCTTGTGTGGATTTAAGAAATAAGGTTGCGCCCTTGCTATCAGCTATAACTTTTGTCACACAATGGTAAGCGTTTGCTCCTAACAAGTGGTACGCTGCTTTTTTTGGTCTATCAGAAAACAAATTGTTGGCCTTTTGTCAATTTGACCAGCACTGGAGTTCTTGGCCTTCTGTCAATTTGACTAAAAAAGCAAAGTCCATATATGGAAAACACATCAAAATTTGACTAATAAAGCAAACTATGTAGCTAACCAACTTCTAGGAGAGACATAATTGACTGCATTGATCTCGGTAGCTACACCACCCACGAAACCCTTCGTGACTGCAATCGTACGTTTTTGTCTTAAGAGAAAGAACCTCTGAATCCGGTTTTTAGGATAGGAGGGAAATCGGCAGCTCGACAGAGAGCTTGCCCGGCCGCCATGGATGACTTGGGAACCTTTATGTCGTCGTTCGCCTCTGAAATCCCGGGTTTTTGAAAACGAATTTCTTGAATTTTCATATATCTATTTTTCATATTATATATTGGAAAACATATGGTGGAATGCAGACTGCATATTGTTGGCCATTATAGTGTAACAGGCAAATCAAACCTTCATACTGCTAAATATAATGCAAACAATGCAAACTTAACCTTTTCAGAAGGTCACCCCCTGCACAGTTTGAATTAACTTCTTAAAGGGAAGCCCGGTGCATAAAGCATCCAGAATTAGCAAACCCCGGGGAAGAACCGCACCTCAATGGTTCACCTCAATGGGTGTGATGTAGACAACCTACCCTAATGCAAGCATTAGTGGCTGCTTTCGCGGGTCGAACCCGTGACCTAGGTCACACGAAGACAACTTTACCGTTGCTCCAAGGCTCCACCTTCAACAAGAAGTTTGATTCCAGATCTTCAACAAAAGCCAATGGAAGAAAACACAAACTAACTAAAATCACAAGGTCTAAAATAGCATACTCTAATAACATATTCTTAGTCATTGCAATCTTCAAGAGGAACAGGTTAAAACCTTTTCAAAATAGGGCTAGAAAGAAGACCAACATCAACATAGAAGTCAACATCAAACAGAAATAAGGCTAACCAACCAACATAAATTATCTTAAATTACTACATTCATCAAGATGCTATCGGCTCATTCAGTGGAGAGCTTTCGGCGCTTGTACTTCACCATTACTTCACCTTTGACACCGACAACCATAGCGTTCCAGTCAATTTCAGGGAAAGGTGAGATCAGTTCAAACTCGAAATTTCTCAGCAAGTGACTCCATATTGCTTTTATCTGCAGATAAGCAAATGGTTCTCCAAGACAGCCATGCCTGCCTCCACCAAAAGAAATATATGAGAATGCTCCTGCAGCCTTATCTTCTTCTCTACCAGGGGCGAACCTATCAGGGTCATAAGTTTCTGGATTCTTGAAGATGTGTGGCAGCCTGTTTGCAAAAGCAGGTGATGTTGCAACGATATGGCCCTTAGGAATGTCATACTCTTTTCCTTCTTTGGTTGTAACAGAGAAATCACTATGCGAACTACGCAGAAGCATTATCAGTGGAGGATGGAGTCTCAGGGCTTCCTTTATGCATCTGTAGAGGACTTCCATCTCGGAAAGGATGTCATGATCTACCTTATTCCCATGTTTTTTCATCAGATTCTTCTGTTCATCTACAACAGCAGACATGTAGTTGTTGTTGCAGAGGAGGTATGCCCCTGTCCAAGTGGAGGTAATGGAACTGGTATGCTGCCCGGCGAAAAGAGCAGCAATTAGAAGACCTGTGATCTCAGACTCTGTTGTTGGCCGTCCATCTTTGTACTTAGAGTCAATGAAGCATTGTAACATATCACTCTCTGCCTTGCCAGTACGTTTTCGAGAATTTATGATGTTTGCAAAGATCTCCGCGAGCTTCTTGCGGGCATTGTCACGTCGACGATGGGCTGGAATTGGAAGGTAGGGAAAGATAACACTGATGGGGAGCATCCCATTGTCCAGGTCATGGAAGAGAGCAGACACATCGTCAAAGAGTTTATTGCGGACCTCTTCTCCCAAGAGACATCTACTAGCTGTTAGTATGATAAGATGCTCCAGCTCATACTTTAGGTCTACTTCACCACTTTCACCCCATTTTGAGAAGTACTCCTGCATTATGCAAGGTCTATGAGTATTACACAAACAGTATAAAAGCATTCTGCCATACTTCTCCTCCATCTTAGCTAGTGTTTGGCCATAGATTTTGGATCAGATTTTGAAAATATATCTTCAAATATCTGTTTGGCCATTTTCAAGTTCCAAAAATTGGTCCAGACTGGTTTTTGGGAGAAATTTCATTCACTCGCAAAAGTTCAAATTTTTTCCATGTAAAATGCATGTCCAAACACAACTTCGAGTTCCGAAAATCACAACTTCAATAACTCAAATTTTCAAGTTTCAACTTCAAAATCATGGTCAAACAGGATCTTAGAGTGCATGCATGATTAACTGAAGACCCCTTTGTCAAAAAGGGCTAATTCACACTAAAAGTGTTGCAAATGCTAGTTCATTTAAACAAATATCTCCACCTCTTACCAAACTGAAGGACAAAAGTTGTGATCACACAAATGAAAGAAACATGCTAATTGCATGAAAACAGTTAGCCCTTAGATCTTGCAGTTACAGTAAGAAATGGCAGCACACATTTCCTACTAGGCCAAGTATCTGGCAGGGGATTCTTGTTCTCTCCTACTGAAGTCTTAAAAGAGTAAAACAAGTGATTACCAAACTAAATCAATCACAAGAAAAACAATGAAAGGGAAAAAAAGAGGGGTGGGTGGGTGGGGGGGTTATGAAAGATCCGAGAGAAGAAGACAATTTCTGACTAACTCTTCAAAAATGCCAACGGGTGCATGTCGGATCCTCCAAGGTACTACATTTTTAGAGGCTCCATCACAGGTAGGACAACATTTTTGGAGAGTCCGAGAAACATAGATTTCTAAGATCCAAGGACAACAACAACATCCTAGTGTAATTCCATCCCACAAGTGGTGTCTAGGGAAGGTTGAGCATACGCAGACCTTACCCTTACCCCTACCTTGTAGAGATGGAGAGGTTGTTTCCGATAAACCCTCGACTTAAAATAAAGCATGTCCAAGCAGTTTTAAAAAAAGGAATACAAAAATAAGAGCATTAACAACGAAATAATGTGAAATGAAGAGCAGTACACACAGTACCCACTGACACAGGTCAAATTATCTAGAAACACAATCAAAGCACATATACATGTGCCCATTTTTAAATCAGATAAAATAAGCAAACATTAATGAGCAAACAATAAATGTCATCAATCAATTCAAGAAAAGATAACAGATTCTTTTTAGTATACCTCAGCTTCCATAACCATCTGATCTACATATCCCTTCAACTTATTAACTCTGAGAGCCTCAGTAAAGAACCTGAACTGTTCCTGCCTAATAGTATAATCAACATCAAACACCACACCAGGTCCAAAAGTAGGCACATTGAACTGATAAACCTCTTGTTGACTAAGATCTGTTTCTGGGGCTTTGAAAAAATGTGCAGAAACTTCTGGACCAATAAAGAATGTGATCTTCTTGTTCAGTAGATTCAAAGTGAACACACTCCCAAGCTTTGGATACTCCTCCCTAAGCATCACAACTGGCCCTTTAAGGAAACGAATCAACCCCCCAACAATAGGCCATGAATTGATCACTGGAGGCAAACGTTTCTTAGATCTGGGCATAATTAGTGCAGATATGAGCTTTGCTACCAAAAGGGTTGCAACTAAAAGCAACCCCACATTCAGAATCTTGTTGTCACCTAACTCCATGGCTGCAAAAGAACATGCAAATCAAGAAAAGATTGAAACTTTAACATAAAGATCTGAGATTCCAAAGCAATCAATAAATGTAAATTCAAAGATTTTTTTAGAATAATGCAGTAAGATGTGGAATGCTAACAAAAAGAACCTGCAATTCAAGAAAAGATTGAAACTTTAATGAGGGAATCTTAGTAGCTTAATTGGTTAGGAGTGAGGATTCAATTTCACACCTTGTAATTACATTCCCATTTCCCATTCCCCTACCCCTACCCCTACCCCTACTACCCCAATTTTTTTTTATAAAGACTGAAACTTTAACATAAAGATCTGACCACTCCAAAGCAATCAAGAAACATTCTAAGACTTTTTAGAATAATGCAGTAAGGTGTGAATGGTAACAAAAAAAGAACATGCAATTCAAGAAAAGATTGAAACTTTAAACATAAAGATCTGAGATACCAAAGCAATAAAAAAACATTACATAATGTAAATTCAAGATTTTTTTATTTTATTTTTTAGAATCATGGTAACAAAAAGAAACCTGCAATTCAAGAAAAGATTGAAACTTTAAACATGAAGTTTTGAGATTTTTCAAAAAAAAAATCAAGAAAGAGAAATGGTGAACCTTGAGTGAAGAAGTATTAATGGAGATTTTTTTTCTTTTAGCAGAGGTTGATGATTATAGTCATAGGTAGATAGTGGAGGCGCAATTACTTCAGGTTACTGAGAATTTTTCTTTCACTCTATTTGCATTTTTTCCTCCCCCTATATAATAGCTGTAGATTCAGTCTACTAGACAAAGTGGTCACTATGCATAGCTGGGGTTTTTTTTTTTTTTTAAGTACTCCCTCCGTTCATTTTTACTTGTTTACGGTTGACTTTGCACAATTATTATTTTTTCTTTTTTTGGAACCCCAGGATAACCCGCAGCCGCTACAACCTCTGCCACAGCCTCTGCCCTTCGGGTGAGAACTTTGCACAATTATTAAGAAACTATAAATAAAAGGGTAATTTTACCTTATCACCCTTTGAATATACTCTCTCCGTTTTAATTTGTTTGGTCTATTCTAACTTGATATGGAGTTTAAGAAAGTAAAGAAGACTTTTGAATCTTGTGGTTAAAAATTAAAGATATGTCAAATGTACCAAAATGCTCTTTAATCTTGTGGCCTTTAACATATCACGTGGAAAGTTGAAATTGAAGAGTTGTTAGAAAAGGAAAGAGACATTCTTTTTGAAACGTCCAAAAAAAGAAAGTAGGCCAAATAAATTGAAACAGAGGGAGTAATAAATAGAAAAATGACTATAATTAATGATAAGGAAAAATTAAAAACTAAGTGTAAAATTATCTCTTTATTTTATAAATTAAACAAGTATTATTTTAAATATTTATTTTTAGTATAGCGGATAAATAAAAATGATCATAGAGAAGTATTTGTTTTATTTTTCGGTCTGACACGCACCAGAGTTTATGTTGGGTCTGGATTCTTTTGGAAAAAAAAAGGAGTATTTTATTTGTTATTCTTAAATTTCGTGTCCATTCATACTTCATCCATTTTATTTCTCTGTTTCTTTTTAGTTGTCACGTTTCATTTTTTAAGAGTTAATTTAATTAATTTTTAAAGCTAAATTAAATTAAATTTATTTAATATTTTAAAATTTAAATTTAAATATTCTAAAACTACACAACAAGTACTATAAATTATAATTTTGGTCATGTCAATATGATAAAAAATTACATTTTAAAATATCGATCAAAATTTATATTGTTTGACTCTTAAAAATGAAACTATGACAATTAAAAAGGAACGGAGAGAGTATATTAGAAACCCTTTATATTATACTACTTGACCACACATTCTTTAAAAAAAAATTAATTAAAAGTGTATTTTATCAAATTAACCTTTGTCAATAAGATTTTAAAACTCTAAATTTGATTACTAATAGTTACTCCATCGATCACTTTTAGAACTTGGCAAGCCCCTTAAGAAAAAATAATTGATAAGAGTATTTTATTATAATATCCATATTAATTGACGTTTAGTATTACATCTTGAAAAATGATCTGGGGAATAAGTAATCAATGCTAAGTGTAAAACATGAAAACAAAAATTCGTTTTAGGTCACATTTTTAGGCGTACTTTTAGGAAGTGGGAGAGGTTGGCTATGAATGGTTTCAAGAGAGGTAGAGGTAGACGGAAGAAATATTGGAGAGAGGTGATTAGACAAGATTTGACGCAGTTACAGCTTACCGAAAACATGACCTTAGATAGAAAGGGGTGGAGGGCTCGGATTAGGGTTGACGGTTAGTAGGTAGGTCTACTTCATATTAGTAGTAGGTAGAAATACAATGTCTTGTTGCACTAGTTAGTAATTGTAGGGTCTGCTCCTGTAGTTTCTTGTTCTTCAGTTTCTACTGCTTTCTAGTGTTTTATCGCTATCTTAAAAGACAGAGAAATGTACATTAATCTTTCATTGATTAACATAAATATTCATTGGTTTACAAAAACGATTTCTCGATCATTGTAATGAATCTCTTCTACCGCTACCTACCATATAGTACTATTTTCTTGTTCTTAAAAAAAAATAAGTTAAGTGGTATAATAATAATATAATTAAGAAATGATGATCACGTGAGAAAACAATGGGCTCTCTTCCTTGGAACACCATAAGGAGTGTTTGGCTTTTTGTGATCGATATTTTCGAGGGTAAAACCTACTACTATGATTTTTTTAATTACTAGTTGAAAAAATAATAATTAATTACTACCAAATATTTGGCTTTTAGTGGGCGGAGATAGAAAGATTCGTGAGTAAAAGTACGAGAGAAGTGGTGAAAATATTCCTGAATTATATGCGAATTATTACTTTAATTCTTAAATTACTTCTAGCAATTAAAACACCTCCAAACTTGACTAAACAAACTTAAAAACACTCTCAAACTATACGCGAATTATTACTCTAGTCCCCAAACTACTCCTGACAATTAAAACGCCCCTAAACTTGACTAAACGAACTTAAAAACACCCTGATTTGCCAGATCTAATGTACATGTTTACACTCCAGCGTGATTAATTTGTAAATAATATTTCCTCCGTTTCAATTTGTTTGGCCTACTTTTTTTTTTAATTCGTTTCAAAAAAATGCATCTTTCCTTTTTTAGAAACTCTTTAATTCCAACTTTCTGCATGACATATTCAAGACCATAAGATTAAGAATATTTCCTCCGTTTCAATTTGTTTGGCCTACTTTTTTTTTAATTCGTTTCAAAAAAATGCATCTTTCCTTTTTTAGAAACTCTTTAATTACAACTTTCTGCATGACATATTCAAGACCATAAGATTAAAGAATATTTTAATACATTTGACATATCTTTAATTTAAGACCACAAGTTTTAAAAGTCTTTTTTACTTTCTTAAACTCCGTGCCAATCAAAATACTTGTCACAATTTTCTTTTTGAGAGTCAAAAACGATATGAACTTTGGCTAATATTTTAAAATATAGTTTTTCATCATATTGATATGAGAAAAATTACAATTTATAGTATTTTTCTTATAGTTTTTGAATATTTAAATTTTCAATTTAAAATATCAAATTTAGCTTTGAAAATTAGTCAAATTGACTCTCGAGAAGCAAAACGTTAACTATTTTGGAATGGAAGGAGTAATTGATTTATACTTGCAACTTCTTTAGCTCTTTCAACTACCCATTTTCTTTGGTTCCCACCAAATGCACAACTGGTTATTGTCTATGTTACTCGGACTCTTCAAAAATCCTACCGAATATGTGTTGGATCCTCCAAAAACGCGTTACTTTTTGAAGGATTCGACACACACTCATTGCCATTTATGAACAGTCCGAGCAACATAGGTTAGTGTAATATTCAACACCGATCAGGAGGTTACAGGTTCAAGCCTTGGAAACAACCTCTTGCAAAAATACAAGGTAAGACTGCGTACAATAGACCCTTATGATCGGACCCTTCCCCAGAGTCCCAGACCCTGCGCATAGCGGGAACTTTAGGGCACCGGGCTGCCTTTTTTCTTTTTTACAACACTGATGGCATTAACTGCTTTTCAGCAAGCTTCTTATTGTCAATACAGTAGGGGATGAAGCTGGTTATTTCTATCCTGTAAACTTCTGATACAGGCAGCAAAACCAGGCAAATACAATTTACATGACTAAAAACATCTAGCTATTTACATAATTGGCTATATGAACTCTCTTAGTATACCATTCGAGCCGATATCCAGAATACTGTTGTCTGATGCAGGATGATCTTTAACCTGTTTTTCCTCGAAACAATATACGGGGGCTTGCCATTTTGCATCCTCAAGAACTGCTCCCACTTCGAAAGTCATTACGTGAATAGACCTTCCTGCAACATTAAGCTTGTTACTCCTATAACACGAGTATCCTTTATAAATAGTATGGCAAACAATGAGATTCAATTATGTTGCACAGGTTTGTGAAGAAAGCTTGTCGAAGGGTGAAACAGGTACTAATATATTGGATCAGCTAGGAAGTAATAGAATATGAACAAAAAAACTCAGAAATTATCAATGGAAAAAGGAGGACGAAAAACACACAACTTTCCAGAACACATAAGGTAGTTGTACATACACGATTCACGAATGACATCAGAAAGCTAGTTGAGCTTTATATGTCGGGATGTTAATACAACACTGACAAAAGAACAGATTTGATCTTACGTTATTAGAAGTTTAGCATTAAAAAATCAGATTTCTTCAACTCAAGTTGGTCCTTGTGTAGTTCCATTGAATACAGATATTATTGTGTCTGGTTACTCCTAGTGACTAATCCATGAATGTCGTTGGTCTGTCAGGTCATTTTTAGCTGAATGAAGCTATGACTTCATGGAATTTGATTATGATACTATACAGCTGATTGAGTTAAGCTACAAGAAACATTTCATGAACTCGTGTTCTTACTTCTCGTAAGAAGAACAAGGTTGACGTAACAATCCATTTTGATCTCCAGCACACTATTTGTGCTGATATCTACAAAAAAGAATGTTTCGAATTTCTATTTGTAATCATCTTTATCAATCCCATTTTGGCTCTGGTTTCCTCGATTTATCTCACTTTCCGGAGACAAACTCCAACCTAGCAGTCACACAGTCAGAATACTTTGTTCAGCAAATGCCTGTTCACAGAACTAGTCTAGGTCGCAGATAAGGGCTTTTTGGTGTTGGGTGGAAAACCCTTGTTGCCTTTTCAGTAAGAAAGGACTTTGACACTACATGGGGTGCTGGAACTGGATTGGATCTCACATAAAATCCTTCTCTATAACAATATTTCACTATAGCAGTCGGAAAAAATCTAAACACACGATTTCGTTATAGAGAGGTTTGACTGTAATATACTAATATGTATGTGAATAAGAAAGTTCATGTGTGATTCCAAGCAATTTAACAAGTTGCCCCCCCCAGCTTTTGTTGTTCCTTATTTTGTTTGGGGGTTGGGGGGTGGAGTACAACAATAACACCACCACAAGTGGGGTCTGGGAGGGTGAGGTGTACACAGACCTTACACCTACGTGGGGCAGAGAGACTGTTTCCAATAGGCCCTCGGCTCAAAGAAATAGTTTTTCAGAACAGCCGGATAATGTCAAATGGCCAATTGATAAGCTCAGAAGGGAATGGAAGATTGTCAAGATCATCATCCCTCTTTCATGCTGTCAATCATACTCACACCACCAACATAACTTGTCTAAACCAAATGAACCAATAACAGCTTGTTTGGATGGTTGCTACCCATTGTATAGTGTTGTTATTTAGACAGGCCAAATACATAGATAGTCCCTTAAACTTGCCACGAATTGTCGATTAGGCAGTGACACTTGGACACTTCAACTGTTGAGGGGTGGGAAGTATTGGACAATAGTTGTCTCTACTTGATAGGATGAAAAGAATGTAACCCTAGCACAACAAGGCAAGTTCCAGTTGACGGACCACTTTTAGGGAAGCGTCTACTTCAGGAAAAGCAGTAACAGAAGCCGCATACATCTAAGCCTCATAGAACAATAACTGCATAGTAGGAGGAAATAGAAGAACTAAGAATCATGATGCTCAGATTTTCAATCTTGTGATTGAACATGTCGATGGCCACAAACAACTTGAAGAGCCTTAACCCTATCCTAGCCCCTGAACATGCTGAACTTCATGATAACTCGATAGAAAAGTTTCAAACACCTCGCCATCCAAAGACTTCACAAAAGATAATATTCCCTCTATTTCAATTTATGTGTCTTACTTTCCTTTTTAGTTTGTTTCACAACGAATGCCACTTTCTACATTTAATAACTCTCAAGTGACTTTCTGAAATAATTACTAATTGAGTGACCATCTGAGAAATCAACTCACATAAATTCAAAGTCTATTTTCATATATTTTTCACATCTTTAAGTTAAGACTACAAAATTTAAAAATCTCCTTTACTCTCTTAACTTCGTGCCAAATCAAGACACAAAATGGAAACGGAGAGAATAGCAAACAAGCGCCTACACCACCAAATAGGGCAGTTGTTTCACTAATTATATTTATGGACTCATCCTTAACAACAACATACCCAGTATAATCTCACAAGTGGGGTTTGGGGAGAGTAGTGTGTACGCAAACCTTACCCCTACCTTGTGAGGTAGAGAGGTTGTTTCCGATAGACCATCGGCTTAAGTAAAAACATTACAAAGCAGTTCTAAAAATGGGAACAACGAGATTGTCACTCTTAGAATCACTCGGATAACCAACTATCACCTAAAATAGATTGTCCATACATATCTTTTTTCCAAAAATTTGAAAATTTGGAGATTATGTCAAGTGTTTATATATCAAATTTGTCCATTATTTCGACTTCAAACATGAAATATAGAATTCGAAGTTTGAAAAACAGTTTTTAGGAGCTCTTCAAGTTCTCACTCACGAAACTTCAACTGTGTTTCTTCTACCCTCAAATGCCCTTGTTCAACTTAGCTTCATGCTACATTCTTTTCAAATATCAAATAAATTCATGTCAAAACGTCAACAGAAGGCCAAGTATCAGTGTACTAGATAAATAAAAGGGGGAATTCAGGGGATGTACCGGTGTAAAAAACCCAATGTACAGGTCTCTTTGTGAAGATGTCTTCGTAATACCAAATGAAATCGACCTTCTGCCATACATTACACTGGAATCCATCGACGAATTGCTGACCAAGATAAGTAGCTCCGTCAAGCCAATCAGGTCGAAGAATTCCAACATCAATCTGCGGGGAACTACACTTGTTCTTGTTGTCGTCTAAAGTGTAGCGGAATATAGTGCCATTGTTCCATTCAAGATCATAGAGAAGCTTACCTACACAAGTGGAATTTATACATATTACCAGAGGCTGAGCAAGGATTTTCACTGAGTAGTTCAAAATCTGAAAATACTAACACACGAACTAGCCGAAGGGGGTTCGGATGAACCCCTGGCCAAAGGGTGGCTCCGCCACTGCATATTACTACTTGTCCCAGTATATGTGATATGTTTCACTTTTTGAAATACAAATTATGTGAATTTTGATCAATATTTCAAAATGTTATCTTTTCATCATATTGACATGAGAAAAAATGCAACTTATAATACTTTTATGTAGCTACTAAATATCCAAATTTCAATTATGATATCGAATTGATCTTCAAAAGTTCAAAATTTACTCTCGATACGTGAAAACTGACACATAAATTGAGATGGACGAGACATAAATATAGAATTTAAGCTAAAGCTATTGAGTTTTGCAAAACCCATAGACAAAGGCAATATATAGCATGTTTGGCCAAGCTTCTCAAAATCAACTTATTTTGAAAAGAACTTTTTGGGAGAAACAATTTGCGTTTGACCATTGATTTAAAAAATACTTTTGAGCAGCAACTAGTATTTCGCCAAGCCTTTCAAAAGTGTTTCTAACTGTATTTTTCTCAAATTGTGCTTTTGAGGAAAAACTATTTTTTTTAGATTCTTAAAAATAGCTCTTACTCCTCCCAAAAACACTTATTTTCTCTCAAAAGCTTGGTCAAACACTTATTTTTTTTTGAAATAAGTACTGTATGAAAAAAAAACTCACTTTTGGCCCAAACAAGGGAATAGTCTTTCAGTATTGGGCTCATCTAAACCCATTACTTTTGGCGCGGCCCATAAATTTATATATAAAACTCCACCAAAAAACAACAAATAGTATATATAAACCCATAATTTTAAAAGATATAACGAATTCAATAGGCATAACACATAAATATGCCCTTTAACTTGGCTTCAACTTGCATTTATGCCCTTCAACTTTGGATGTACACAAGTAGACACTTAAACTTGTAAAAAATTGAACAAGTAAACACATTCATCCTATGTGGCATAATACACGTAGGACGCCATGTAGGACACGAATTGGCCACATAGGACACATGTGTCTACTTGTTCAATTTTACACAAGTTTAAGTGCCTACTTGTGCACATCCAAAGTTGAAGGGCATAAATGCAAGTTGAAGCCAAGTTAAAGGGCACATTTATGTGTTATGCCAATTCAATACTAAAAAACTTAAAAGTTGAACTAATGAAACTTAAGGGCCCATTTGGTCATGAATTTTTTTTCACTTTTTACGTGAATTTTCAAAATTTCCAAAAACAACAAAAAAAGAAAACTATTTTCACTCCAAATTACCCCTAAAAATTCAAAAATAACTCTAATTTATTTCACTACCAAACACAACTCCAATTTACTACTATCATTTTTTACTTTAAAAATAAAAACTACTTTTTTTCTATTTTTCACAATGAAACATGACCAAACGACAAATTAAGCCCCCGTTTGGCCATGAGAATCATTTTTTTTTTTTACTTTTTTGGAATTTTCAAAGTTGAAGTTGGAGTTGTGTTTAGCAATAACTTTTGCAATAATTATCTACATCTTAAATATTTTTTTAGAAAAACATAAAATATGATTTGAAAATGAAATATAATTTAAATAAGGTTATTTTATAAAAAAATAAAAAAATTAGGATTTTTTCAAAAAAAAAAATAATTAAAAAGTGAAAAAAGTAAGATGGAAAAAAGTGAAAACACACTTGGAATTTTTATAGCCAAACACCATTTTCAGAAAAAAGTGAAATAATTTTCCAGAAAATAATAATAAATTCTTATGGCCAAACGCCTACTAAATTCTGGGCAAAGCTATAGATAGCTCCGCCCCCTGCTTACCTAGCTGATTCTGTATGATGTTGAAGTTGCGGCCATTGGTCCAATCATACCAAAGATCGATTAGGCTTAGAGATCCACTGTAGTTTACGAACAGCAACGAGTGGAATTGGTGAGGCCAAAGAGCTGGCTTCGGCGCCACTGATTCTACCGACGAGGCATTTGAAGAGTGAGAAATGAGCATTGCAGCAAAAACAACAAATAGTACAGTCGAAGACAACACATTACTCTTCTTCATGCTCCAGCTGAAATGGCGTCAATTGCAATGGTGATTGTGATATATATGAATGAAAAAAAAAAGATAGATAAGGCTTAAATATTGATACACACAAAACACCCCCCCTTAAAGTCTCTGTAAATTACAGTTTTTTTTTTCTCTCTTTTTGTTTCACACTCGCCCAGTGTCTGGTACCGTATTGAAGCCCCAACTAATTCAAATCATGCGTCTCATATTCACATTGGAGCCCCAACTAATTCAAATCGTGACATTTGATACTCGTATTAGAGCCCCCGACTAATTCGAATCGTGCGTTGTAGGGTCTATTTTGGAGTAGCGCTCCTAACAAGATTTTCTCCAGATCGAGGCTCGAATCCGAGCCCTCTGGCTAAGGGTGGAGCAGTCTCACCACTGCACCACAACCCATGTTGGTTAAATTACATTTATCTCTCTGTAGTTTGGCAATATCATATACTCCATCATTTCAATTTATTCGGGTGTATTTTAACTTGACACGAAATTTTAAAAAATAAAGAATACTTTGAAATTTCATTGTTTTAAATTAAAGATACATCAAATGTACCAAAATATCTTTTAATTTTGTGGTTTTAAATATGTCATGTGAAAAATTAGAATTAAAGAGTTGCTAAAAGGGGGGGAAATTATTCTTTTTGAAACAGACTAAAAAGAAAAATATGTCAAACAAATTAAAACGGAAAGAATAATAAAGTTCTATAAACTATTAAAAATGCTTATGAATTTGACATAAAATTATTATTTTTATAATGAACTAGACAATATATTATCCAAAAATCATAACATGATGTTATAATTATTATCTATTACAATATGTCAAATTTACAATTAGTTATGCAGATCTATCAATGTAAAAAAAATAAAAAATAACAATGATAGAAATTAGATGTTCTTTAATTTAATCTTTATATTTTACGAATAATTTCTTTTATAAAAATGTGTTTAATGAAAGATTAAGTAGATAAAATTGTAGTTGGAGTCATAACTAATGAACTTTTTAAATAAATTACAAAAATTTGGAGTAAATTTAAAAGAACCCAAAAATTATTTTTTCTAGATGTTGGAATCTTGATTTTTTCTTTGTCAAAATTGATAAATTTTATTGCCAAACAAATCTCGTTAAAATTTTCCCCAAAAATTGCTTGTAATATCTATGGTCAAACGAGTTCATAATATTATTTTGATTGTTACTTATATTTTATTATATCCTAGTAGGTAAGAGTGCATCATCCTAATTGGCGGGGTGTATTATTGTGTTGTCCGTATTAGTAGATGTAGGACTACTTTTGTAGTTACTTATTCTTCGACTTTTGATACTGTCTAGTGTACGTGTAGTTCGATTGTAAATATTATTTTGTTGTGTCTTGTTCTGTGTCTATCTGTTATTTTCGTTTATTATCTTTATCTTTTGTATTTTCATTATGTCCTTTGCTGGACACTTTTTTTTAAATCTTGAGTCGGAGGTCTTATCAGAAACAACCTCTTTACTTCACCTCTGAGGTAAAGGTACGGTCCGCGTACATTCTATCCTCCCTAGACCCCACTCTCAGGTATGTTATTGTCGTTACTTAAATTTTATTATATCGTATTGTTAAATTCATTGTTACGCAATGATGAAAAGTCCTATTCTGTATAACGATTGATTTAATGTAATCCTGTTGTATTTTTTTTTTCCTTCATATTTTATTTTTTATTCTACCTTTTTGTAGTAACTCATTTTTTTCTTATAGGTTTATTTTTCAAATTATTGACGTGCGATATTATGTAACGATGAAAATGATACAATCTAATGATCTATTCATCAAAACAGAAAGAACTCGGGAAGTCTGGGTGAATGTACAATCCTACCCTCGCTGCCCTATACTGTATATAACAGACCTTAAACTGACGGCCAAGATTAAATCTTCTACTAAATCCAACGGCCCACAACATTCAGAATTCCCTTTATAAACTTGGCGAAAAAACCCTAATAAACCATACCGCTTCCATTCGTTTTCATCTCAGCAGCCTCCAGATTTCTCTGTTAATTTCGCGAAAATGGTGAGTTTTTTTAGCTATGGAGATTTGAATTTCCTTCTAGTGTTCATTTGTGTTAACGGTAATGATATGTAATATGTAAGGTACTTCCAAATGATGTGGACTTGTTGAACCCAGCAGCTGAGCATGAGAAGAGAAAGCACAAACTCAAACGTTTGGTTCAGTCACCTAACTCTTTCTTCATGGTAAAAAAAAAAAAGTATACTTTTGAAATCATGTGTATTTGTGCTTTGGAGTTTTTTTTTGAAATTAATCTGTTTTTTTTTTTTTGGTTCATATAGGATGTGAAGTGCCAGGGATGCTTTAACATGTAAGTTCTGTTTTTTTTCTGTTGTGGCTCATTTCTCTTGGTAGACATTTTTGTATGAATTTAGTGATATGTGAGAAAAAAAAGTAGTATTTGAAGATGAAAGATGGTATTTGAAAACTAAAGTTTGATGAATTTAGTGATGTTGAAAAACGGTATTTGAGAAGTGAAGTTGATGAATTTAGTGATACTTGGAAAAAGAGGTATAATTTGAAGTTCAAAAATGGCATTTGAAAAGTTAAGTTGATGAATCTAGAGATATTTAAAAGTAGTATTTGAAGTTGAAAATGGTATTTGAATTTGATTAATTTAGAGATATTTAAAAGTAGTATTTGAAGTTGAAAAATGGTATTTGAATTTGATTAATTTAGAGATATTTAAAAGTAGTATTTGAAGTTGAAAAATGGTACTTGAAAATTAAAGTTGATTAATTTAATGATATTTGCAAAATAAGTAGTATTTGAAGTTGAAAGTGGTATCTGAAAATTCAAGTCTATGATGAATTCAGTGATATTTGCAAAAAAAAAGTAGTATTTGAAGTTGAAAAATGGTTCTGTATTTGATAAAGTTAAGTTGATGAATTCACTGGTATTTGGAAAAAAGTATCATTTTCAAATTTTGTGCTCGAAAAACTTGTCAAATCTAGTTTTCCATATTTGGAGAACTCATCCTAAAAAATTAACAGAAAAATCATTCTAAGCTATATAACCAAACGATGTTTTTAAATACTATTTGAATAGAAGGAGAAAAATTTCATGTCTAACCCAAGGCCGGTAGTGTTTGATGAACCAGATATTTGATGTTTGAAGGGTACATATATGAAATTGTTTTAGTACGACAAGAAAGTCGCCTAGGGAAAGTATAAGTCTATACACACTAACCGAAGCTTTGGGGAAGGATTGGTTCAGTTTCCACATGGCTGTCATCACCACCTTCAATAACATATCAAATTAGTCCAGGCCATGCAAAGATAACTCAGTTCATTCTAAGTCTCTATATATGTGTGTGTGCAGAACAACGGTGTTCAGCCACTCGCAGACAGTGGTGGTGTGCGGGAACTGCCAGACAGTGTTGTGCCAGCCGACTGGTGGGCGTGCCAGACTCACTGAGGGTTGTTCTTTCAGGAGAAAGGGAGATTAAAGAAGAAGAAGAGGGAACTATTTGCTTTTAGAGTGGGAAGTGAAAAAGGTTTATATGGAAAACAAAGTTAGTTTTGGTGTATCCTGTTTTTTGTTTTACGATCTTCTAAGAACCAAGGATTTTGAGTCTCTAGTATGACTGATTATGTTTTGTTTTTCAATTAAATTGGATTTCATGCTTCGATTTTGAGATTTACTGTATTTATATTATCTCTATGTGGTGCTCTTCCTGATAGAACCATCAGTTTGCCAATCTTGTTTGGGATTCTATCCCATTATGAGTTTGCTTATCTTGTTTTCTGCGTTTGAAGAGGGTATTCATTCCCTTGATCATGTTTTGCTCATTTAAGTCATGTCGCACAATTTGGTAAAAACATTGTGATGCATTATAGGTGTTCTATAGTCCCCATATGATAATGCATAGATAGTCAATGTTTCATTTTTACAATGGTCCATCCCATACTTGTTATCCTGATCACAGTTTATCTTTTCGTGGTAATTAACTTGATTTTCATTTCATCTTTTTAGAATAAGTGTATATGGGTTTTTTAAAAACTTAGATGTTGGAGTTTAGGATTGTGCTTTTCTTTGGCCTAAAAAGATAAGAAGGGGCAATACAATGGTCAATCTTTGTGATAGCTATTAATTATTGAAGTTAATTGCCATTCACCCATTTACAAATATTCATAAAGTTTTTCAGAAGTTTATGCCAAATCAAAACTTGTTTTATGACGTTAACAACTTGTTACCACCAGGTACAAATAATTGACCTTTCTTTTATAGCAAAAATCCAATTATCATGTAATCACTTTATACATACATTACCAAAGAGAAGGATCAAGTTTCTCTTACATTAACAAATGTTGACGAAGTATACTATCATTACAAATTTACAGAACCATTTAGGAGGGTTGATTGCTATACATATATTTTAGCAAATCACTGTAGAAGTCTTGGGCCTGAGTTAGAGTACATCCAAGATGTTATTGTCTCCACAAGCATATCCAAGTCCTTTGAGTTCCCAGAGTTAAGAATTATAGAGTCTACATTACCAAGTGTGTTGCCAACTTCCTTCGTGACGTTTTCCCATGGTGTTCCTGCAGTCAAATTCGCCAATAGCTCGCTGCTCCTATTAACAGCGTCTGTCATTCCTGGAGGAACATCTGGTAGAGCCTGAAAGTTGAAAGAAAGGTAGGATATGGAGTAACATTGTTTCAACCTCTGGAAAAACGTAATATTTGTTTGTAGAACAAAATTGCCAGAAGTGTCTCCCTCCCGTCAGCAATTTATGTGATGCAGTTTGACTGGGTACAAAATTTAAGGAATAACGAAAGACTTCAGAAACTTGCGGTCTAAAACAAGCCATAGGTATTTATGTAGCTATAAGTCTCTCATTAAAGGTAAACTGAGAAGTTTAGAGTTAAATGTTTTTAAATATAGAAAGATATCATTCTAATTGGAACAGACTAAAAAGGAAAAAGCATCACAAAAATTGGGACTGCGGGAGTATTAAAATCCGAGACTAGGCGATGGACTTTCATATCACAGAGTTCTGTAGTTTAGGGTGAACCTGCTGTAGAGGAAGAGCATGGTCTCCAGGAAGAGTGCGGATAGACATATCCAGCATTGAGCTGATGGCAGAACCTGAGCTGAGCACCTGAGCTAGTGTTGAAGTTTCGTCGATTGTATCATCTTTGAACTTTACTAAGAGATTTCTCGAAATCCCGTAGTAGGACCTTATCTGAAATATATATTAGATAAGAAGACTAACGTAATTTTGACAACAAAAATATACATTTTTTGCAAACTAAAGATGTTCGTTCACGATATGTACCTATTTAATGAGCACTAAGATCTCAAAATTTAACATACCAGTCTTTGAGTTTCTTCTGGTCTTGGAGTAAAATTTTCTTTTCCATTAATCAAGTCCATATACAGAGGAGTCAATTGCTCAACAAGTGGGAAAACTTGCTTCACAATTGAGGGGCTAAGGTTCTCTATTTGCTTCATAGTCATCTCTGCCTGCAGATATATAGAACACAGGAGTGGAGTAAAAGAAGGTATCCTCTTATTCAGTTTCATGTGAGAGTTCATAGTAACATAATATTTGCACCTACACAACCAACAATAACCATGCCTACCACTACAGCATCCCACAAAAAAGTGAAGGTCAACCAAATAGGCACGAAATGGTGAGCAAACCTTTCAAGTAAGTGAACTCAACAACAACAACAACATACCCAGTATATTCCCACAAAGTGGAGTTTGGGGAGGGTAGAATGTACGCAGACCGTGCCTTTACCCTAGAGGTGAAGTAAAGAGGTTGTTTCCGATAGACCCTCGGCTCAAAAAAGTCCAAGATATATAGCCAATAAACAAAACAACAGATAGTCACAAAATTATACTACAACAAAATAATATCTCTCAAGTAAGTGAACTCAGTTCAGCAAAACAAAATACTTCAGATAAAAAATCAATAGGACAGCATTAAGAGTTCAAAGAGGAGTATATGAAAGTTTTACTACTCTTGGCATCCATCTATCTGATGACTCAAAATGGGTCGAAAATGGTTTTGATCCAACCCATTTATAGAGAAATGAAAAAAAACACATCTATAATGTCACATGTGAAAATCATCTAACAAGAACATTCAAAAGAAGCTGGGTAGTTGGTGAAATTAAGCTACTTACCCCAAGACGAATGGTTGGTGATGATGCGATCTGCGATAAAACTGGTCCAAAATTTTGCATCACTGGAACAAGAACAGATGAGAACAACGGGACTGCAAGGCTGGCATCCTGGGAAAACAAAGTAATAGGAATTTCTTTAACAGTTCCAATTATCATATGCTCAGGTGGTGACGGGATCACCCAGGTCGCCTGGCTTCGGGACACAAATAGATTATTGTGCACATTAAATGTTCTGAAACTGAAAATCCTTGCAGTCTAACAGGAGTAGACCTAAAACATGTTCATGTATTGCTGTTTTCACTAGCACAAACAGCTACAGGAAGACTAAAAAAGCAATAACTTGGATTTTGTTTTGATTAGGTAAATAATTTTATTAATGATGGGGAAATCCTCGTATACCAAAAAAGAGAGCCTACATCAAAATGTCGTTCTCCACAAATGAAACCCAATAAAAGCAGTAACTAGGATATCAAACCTTGGTTCTTATATTAAGATCCTAGCAGGAAGCCCTTGACGAGCAATTTTTCAGAAAACCATGTCAAACTTGTCAAGTGTCTATAGCTACACAATTTGCAATGTCTACTTGCACTAACATTATTGTAAGCGCCACGGACTACCAAAGAGGGCAGAGATGGGATAGGCACAAAAACCATGACAAAGTAAGAAATGTGCAGGATAAACATTTAACAGCAACAAAGACATGTATGCATGTATATATATTTTACACTGTGCACTCACATTGATAACATGAACTACAGTTAAATGATACTATAAGCATAGATTTAGCAGCTAGAATATTCAGTAGTAGTCCGTTGGTAGTTACAAGGTCAGGTTATGATATCCACACTATAACCAAAAGAACATAAATTCGTGCAGTCAGCCATTGGCCCATGACTCGAAAACTCTCTTGAAAACCTTGCGCTCATCTCTGAGGCGAGAGAAAGAACACCAAAAGAACTGTCTCCAAAAATTCCCTCACAGCCTATACTTTTGGGACAGTTCCCTCATAAATTTTTTTTGCCTCATTAAACCTCTACAGATCCACCCCTCCTAAGCTTCCTTTATTTGTCATACCTATATATCCCCTGATAGCTCATTAAATATGAAAGAAAAGTTTGGTTCAACCAATTCAAAAATTCTTCATACCTAGGTCCATCAAAGTTCTCTATTTTCCTTTCCAATGAGTTTTGCAATTTAAATGGGAAACATGGTCAGTGAAGATTCATATAGCCAACACCAACTTGTTTGGGACTAAGGTGTATGCTATTGTATAAGTTTTGAAATTTAGAAGTTCAAACTAAGGACAAGGTTCCAACCATTCAAACATGAGAGAGTGCAAACTATTACCCTTTCTATGATAAGCTGAGTAAAAACAAACTAAACATAAGCTTCCAACTCTGCCACTCAATGTAACTAAAGCACAACGAACAGTGAAGAAGCCTCATCTCGCTCAAGCTGGATGAAACTAGAATCATGCAACAGGGATGAGGATAAGTCACACATTTCAGGATGTTATACCTAGGTTTAGTCTGTCCCTTCGGGGACATCCGATAAAAAATAAAAAAACTAGGTTTAGTCTTAAAGCTAGAAACTAACAGGAGAAAATTAATTTGGACTGGTACAGATTATTCCTGCAATCTGAAAAGACGTATAATGATTTCATATCACTCATGAACATGCAGCAATATGACCACCCTGAGCTTATGACCTGAATCTAATATGTTATAGCTGCTTATAAGCCCTAGCATATCCCACCCAAACTAAAAAGAAAAAGATAAGCAAATGAAAGCAAAACATGGGAAATAAAGCCTGAATGTGTCAATTGCATTTGCATTTGGCTTTGAATCCTTAAAACGGATTTTAAAGTTGTACGAGTTTGGGATAAAGCTAAAAATAAATCCATCAAGTACCTTGTTGTTGAAAGCCATCAATACATTCCCACTTCTTTTCAAAGCATACCTTGATCCTGATCATCAAACATCAATGCGTCAAATGCTGTGCACCAAGTTGACCAAATTTGCCTCTATATAAAAAACATAACTGAGAATACAAACTTACCAATCAAAAGGTGAATTACAGATCCTAAAGAGTGCCCAATGCCAAATATAGGAAGGTCTTCTACCTATGTCACTAATGGACATTCATAAGAAACAAAGCATGATAAAACAGTCATCTTAGGCAAAAGCTGAAACTCACTCTTTCTTTGAGAAACCTAAGGCACCTATCAAACTTAAACTGCACTTCATCTGCAATGTAGAAATGGTCAAATCCACTAGCATAAGGTGTAGCAATCACCAAGACATCCCTGTCTCACCAATGTAATAAAAGTAAGTTGTAGCAAACACCAACATATCCCTGTCTCACAGTGTAAATAAGACTAAGCACTATGTCTATATTTACCCCACTTAACACACAAGACAAGAAGGACAAGAATTATAGCTCTACCATCATCAGATATTAGCGTGAAAGTTTTACAAGATGATACTGCTGGAACGGGCATCAGGTAGTCTAATACAACTAATAGCACAAAAAGTTTTTTATTAAACGGTTGGAAATCCCTTTACCAAACTACTAAAGTAAAACATGACCACTTAGCTTACAATAGGGGCCGGCATGGGCTATAAAATGACACTGCTGGAACAGGAATCAGGTATTCTAATAAAACTAGTAGCACAAACAGCTATGCTTCTTAAGTCTGATTAAACAGTTAGAATTCCCTACTGAAGTAAAACATGCCTTCAGTTGGTAAGCACCTTAACTAGCAGAGATAAAGTTTGTTTAGTGTACACTTCTACAAGAAAGTGAATAGTTATTACTGAAGAGGTCTAGAAGATACTATCTACAAAGCGGACCACTGCTCTTGCTTACTGAAAATCTGAGAGGTCAACCTTCAATCCTTAAATACAACGAAAAAGAGAATGGGAAGAAATATATTGTAGTGTCACCTCATTGGTGCAATGATTAGTTAAAGTCTTTTACTTCTCCTATCCTGCTTATCAGTAACACAAAAAAGAGAGAAAACTAACTGTAAATCAGAATAATTCCAAGGTGCATATATACCACGAATATAATAAAGAAGTGACACTGCTTTCAAACAATAAGCACATAATTAACATAGACAGAATAAGAGGGACTCTAGCATCAAGATCAAACCACTCACTTTTGTCTGAGACGTTCCAGGAACAAGCGGTAAGAAAGCTGTGGAGCAGCCCCAACAAAAACACCTCCAACAAAATGCACGACTAACTTCGGCTTTGAGGTTTTTGGTTTCAATACCCATGCTCCCTGGAATAGCACAGTTAGTCAGTTTCATTGATAATTCATCAAAGCATTGCCACAAGTATATAGAATGTGGATATGTGGGCTACCCTCATTCTCCTTCTTAAGCAACTCATTAACTGTTGAGTCATAATCGAGATTGTATTGTATCCACGTGAATTCCCAACACCCATTATAATGACATAAATATACTAATCCAACATTATATTTACGATGCATGTCGCATCATATGACCAATTCCTTCAAACCTAACAGTCATTTTCAGCCCTAGCGACTAGAACGTTCTTTTTTGTCTTTCAGATCATTTGGAAGGAACATAGAAAGTTATTTAAAAGTTAGAATACAAAAAATAGTCCAAGAAACGCAGATTGGAAAAATTAGGGAAAGAGATAAAGGAAGCAAGTGGCAAATCAATATGCACTTGTAACTTTACGCAAAAAGGAAAGGAATTCTCTTGATTCAATTCTTCTGAAACTAAAGCACATTTTCAGGGAATCCTTTAGTAACCTCGATTTCATCCCAGTCCTGTGAACTTCCCCAATCTTGAGATTGCTTCACTGTCTCTGTAAGTAATCTGTGAATGCACATGAGCATTAGTTACTTTTTAGGTTTAATGATGATTAACTGATAACGCTGAATCGAGAATCTCTAATAATCTGATTAGAACTCTAAATTCACAACCATATATGGTCATATATAATTGACAATATGGATAGATTAGATTAGACAAACACGATAATTCATACTGATGAATTTGCATCTTCTGGTACACTAACGATGTAAGTTCAACAGTCTCCCACATTCTATCACCAAGATTACGATTATATACATATCCAAGTGAATGCATCCATCAGTTTGTGCATACACATACATACATGAATGGATAGATTCGATTAGACAAACACGACAGTTGCTGTAAAGCCATCACTGGAAATTTTACAAGTATTTTGGTTTTTGTTTTATGGAACAAGGGGATGACAACACACACAAGTGATCCAGAAAGCGGGTTATGATTGATCACTGATTTTCCCGATGTTACACCTTAACCAAACAATGGCAAATTACACCTATTAACACACTGCTCAGTACTCGAACAGAATCCAAATTGAATAGAAAAAAAAAACAGAACGGTTATTCAAACCACTTCAACTTTCCACAAAATCGGAGGTTCTAACAGGAAATTACCATAAATATTGAATACTGTTTTTCCCGATATTACAGCTTAACCAAACAAAGACAAATTACACCTATTAACACACTGCTCAGTACTCGAGCGAGTTATTCAAACCACTTAACTTTCCACAAAAAATCGGAGGTTCTAACAGGAAATTACCATAAATATTGATCACTGATGTTACACCTTAACAAGACAAAGGCAAATTACACATATTAACACACTGCTCAGTACTCGAGCGAGTTATTCAAACCACTCAACTTTTCACCAAATTGGAGGTTCTAACAGGAAATTACACATATTAACACACTGCTCAGTACTCGAACAGAATCCAAATTGAATAGAAAAAAAAAAACAGAACGGTTATTCAAACCACTTCAACTTTCCACAAAATCAAAGGTTCTAACAGGAAATTACCATAAATATTGATCACTGTTTTTCCAATGTTACGCCTCAACCAAACAAAGAGAAATTACACATATTAATACACTGCTCAGTACTCAAGCAAATCGGAGGTTCTAACAGGAAATTACCATAAATAAACAAAGGCGAATTACACCTATTAACACATGCTCAGTACTTGAGCAAGTTATTCAAACCACTTACAACAATAACATACCCAGTGTATTCCCACAAAGTGGGGTTTGGGGAGGGTAGAATGTACGCTGACCGTACCTTTACCTCAGATGAAGTAAAGAGGCTATTCAAACCACTTACTTTTCCAAAAAATCGGAGGTTTTAACAGCAAATTACACCTATTAACACACTGCTCAGTACTCGAGCGAGTTATTCAAACCACTTAACTTCTATAAAATCGAAGGTTATCTAACAGAAAAATTACAAAAAAATTGACTAGGAATTAATCGAGTGATTTAGGCAACATACCTCTCAATATCTCTATATGTGGAGTGCAAGTTCAGTGAGGTGTCACCCGAGACCGACGTTGAAGTGAGGCTTGACTCGCATGCCATCCAAAAGAGAAGTAGCTTCAAGTACTTAGGTTCTATTATCCAGAGTGATGGTGAGATTGACGAGGATGTGACATATCGTATTGGTGCAGGGTGGATGAAATGGCGGCTGGCATACGGGGTTTTGTGTGACAAGAAGGTGCCTCTTAAACTGAAAGGCAAGTTCTACAGAGTAGCAGTTAGACCGGCTATGTTGTATGGGGCAGAGTGTTGGCCGGTCAAGAATTCACATGTTCAGAAGATGAAGGTGGCTGAGATGAGAATGTTGCGCTGGATGTGTGGGTTTACGAGGAGGGATAGGATTAGGAATGCGGATATTCGAAACGAGGTAGGAGTGTCTTCGGTGGAAGACAAGATGCGAGAAGTGAGGTTGAGATGGTTCGGGCATGTTACGAGGAGATGCGAGGAGGCCCCTGTGCAGTGGTGTGAGAGGCTGACTATGGATGGTTTTAAGAGAGGTCGAGGTAGACCTAAGAAATATTGGGGAGAGGTGATTAGGCAGGATTTAGCGCAGTTGCAGCTTACCGAGGGCATGACCTTGGATAGGAAGGTGTGGAGGGCGCGGATTAGGGTAGCAGGTTAGTAGGTAGGTTGGCTTCATAGTAGGGAAGAGTGCACTGTCTTATGGCCCGTTTTGGTAGAGTGTCCCTTGTAGTTTTGTTTCACCTGCTTCGGATATTTTGCTAGTGCTTCGTGTAGTTAGACTATAGTAGTACTTTGATGTTATTGTTTTGTGATTATATACTGCTTTGTTTATTTGGATATATATCTTGGATTTTGTGAGCCGAGAGTCTACCGGAAACAGCCTCTTTACTTCACCTTTGGGGTAAAGGTATGGTCTGCGTATATTTTACCCTCCCCAGACCCCACTTTGTGGAAATTTACTGGGTATGTTGTTGTTGTACCTCTCAATATCTCTATAAAGCTGGATAATACTGATCACTTTTTTTTGAAGATGTTACACATCAACCAAAAAAGGCAAACTACACCTATTAACACACACTTCTCAGTACCCGAGCGAGTTATTCAAAGTTCAAACCACTTACCTTTCCACCAAATCGGAGGTTCTAACAGGAATTTACCACAAATATTGACTAGGAACTAATCGAGTGACTAAGGCAACATACCTCTCAATATCTCTATAAAGCTGGATAACATTGATCACTTTTTTTTCCGGATGTTACACATCAACCAAACAAAGACAAATTACACCTATTAACACACTGCTCGGTACTCAAGCGAGTTATTCAAACCACTTAACTTTTCACCAAATCTGATGTTCTAACAGGAAATTACCATAAATATTGATCACTGATGTTACACCTCAACCAAACAAAGGCAAATTACACATATTAATACACTGCTCAGTACTCGAGCAAATCGGAGGTTCTAACAGGAAATTACCATAAATATTCATCACTGATGTTACACCTCAACCAAACAAAAGCAAATTACACATATTAACACACTTCTAAGTACTCGAACTGAATCAAAAAAAAAGAAAAAGAAGTGTTATTCAAACTACTTAACTTTTCACACAATCGGAGGCTCTAACCGGAAATTACCATAAATATTGATGACTGTTTTTCCAATGCTACACCTCAACCAAACAGACAAATTACACATATTAACACACTGCTCAGTACTCGAGCAAATCGGAGGTTCTAACAGGAAATTACCATAAATAAACAAAGGCGAATTACACCTATTAACACATGCTCAGTACTTGAGCAAGTTATTCAAACCACTTACTTTTCCAAAAAATAGGAGGTTTTAACAGCAAATTACACCTATTAACACACTGCTAAGTACTCGAGCGAGTTATTCAAAACACTTAACTTCCACAAAATAGGAGGTTATCTAACAGAAAATTGACTCGGAATTAATCGAGTTATTAAGACAACAGACCTCTCAATATCTCTATAAATCTGGATTCCGGTACTTGTTCCCGGTTGATTGCTGCTGCCGGTATCTTTCAGGTTACATCTGATTCTGCCGGAGTTCCGATTTCCGGCAGAGAAACGGATGCTGTTCCGATTGAGGAACTTAGTGGAATCGGAGTAGAGGGAAATCGGCGGCGAACAGAGCCAATTCACCTTAGAAGCAGTAACGCAGTTCATTGCAAAGTTAAGAAGAAATGATGAATGAATACGCTATTTGTAACAACCTGTAACTGTTACCCGGACGTGTTTGCGGGTCGGGTTATGGATTCGGGTCGGAATACGACTCCGGGCGGTTTTTTTACTTGAAGTTCAGACAAAAATAGTTGAGACTTCAGTCGAAACTGATAGGGGATTACTAAAGGAAATTCTCAAACAAGATAGGATCACTTCTAGCGGAAAAGTTCATTCATTTTTATGAGACTATTTGCGTGAATTTCAATCATGCATGAGCTTCAAAGAAAAATAGCTGAAGTAAGACAAAATGATTGAACTTCAATCATATATGGTGCTGGTCGGAGTGAGACAAATAGCTTAAGTTCAGAAAAATGGTTCAACTTTAACAATATGTGAACTTCTGTCATATTTACTTTGTTCTTAAATACGTGGTGTTTTAGCTTGGACACACTCCTTAAGAAATTACTTATAAAGAATATTTTTACTAACTTACCCTTAATAAATATCTACATAACTCTTTAGTAATTTTTTGGTTATGTAAAACTCTCTTTATTTATAAAAAAAAGTAAAATTGAAAGAACATCATTAGTGTCTTCTTGATTATCTAAACACTACGTATTTAGAAACGAAAGGAGCATAAAACTATTGATTAAACTTGATCAAGATTAACTTCAAACACCATGTCTTAAGTTATCCATGCAAAAACTAATTGCTTAGACATTCAAACTTTAATTGCTCCATCTTTATTGGAATGCGTTTTTTATGTAGTTAATTAATGAAAGAAATTGCTTGTATTTTTTTAGTATTTCTACATGCATATGGTGTTAAGTAGATAGATAGGACTACTAAAATAGAGACCGTGTACAACAATAATCCTATTTTTGATGTCAATTCATCTAAAGTATGATATAATTAAGGCATTTCTTGAAAAGCTAAAGCCACGACTCTTTATTATATGAGTATATGCAAGTCGAAGTCAAATGAATTATGATTACCAATTTACGGTACCTCAAAATACCAGAATCAAACTTAAAAATACCGAAATAATTTGGTATGATAATGGTAACCAAAATTTAACAAATCGAAGTTTTCAATACCGTACCAGGCCCCTCCCAACTCATTGTACTTGAAAATACTACAATTTGTTACACAATTTTCTTGATTTTCTCAACCATGAAATTTGTTGTTACACACATTGTGAATACTAATACAAGTTCAATAAATTATCATGGCACAACCCTTGTAGGATTCACAATCAATCAGTTCCCTCAGCAGTCTTCTGAGTTTCAGGCAAAACATCGTGTGCTAGCCAGAGACTCACAGGCAAAACGGGATGCCGTGAAGCGCTAGACCTCGGTGGTTAGCATGAAGAGATCTTCGTTTAGCACCACGTTAAGAGTCGTCGTTGTCTACTGCCCCGCTGTCATTTCTCTATCTCCTCCTGGACATGACCATCTGCAGTAAGAGATGAAGGTTGGGTAAAAAATTGATGATAACTCAAAAATATGATCAAAACGCTGGAACAAAAACTAAACTCTAACCAGGAAGTTCAATAGCCAAGTTTGCCTGCTGATCTGCATCACAGTTTGATTCCTACCAAAACAAGAGTTGGAAAACCTTTTACCTCTAAAAATCAGCAAGGTAACCATAATGAGGCCTCTAATTCAGTTTTCGTGCTATTACAGACTAAGCCCCCGTTTGGACATGATTTGAAATCATGATCCTAAATCGCATGTCCAAACGTTGATTTGAAATCATGATTCCAAATCGCATGTCCAAACGCCTACTAAGTTTGTGATTGATAAAGTGAGACGAGCATATGAACCAAGAATACAGGGGTAGAGGAGATTTATTCAATTACCCGAAGAACATGAATGATGCGGAAAGAAAGAAACCTCTCCTTCAGTTGTTTTGCCTGCTGAAATAGTGTAGAGATGTTTTGATTTTTAACCTTCCACAGACCCTGGATCTGTTTGGAAGGATATACACTTCAATGAATCAAAATCAAGCAGATAAAGGAAATAAAGAAAATAAGAAACCAGTTAAAATAAGCTCAGACGATACTAATGCAAAACAACTTGACATGAGACCAACATATTTTTTTTTTTGGAACAGGCAAGTAATGTAAAGAGACCAACTTTAGAAGCTATAAAAAGGCATCTCGGAGTTATAACTATGCTCGTCAAAGACTTTACAGATTTCATTGAGCGACCAAATATATGTTGATTATATTTCCAACCAAGAGAATCTTCTTGCACGGACAAGAACTATTTGCCGCCCTCTACCTTTTCCTTCTCTATCTTTACCCAAGAGAAGGGATTACTCTTTTCCGGGTCCAACTCAGCCAACTCACTGTATGAATCTACACCAATGGCATTGTCACTAAAGCATGCAACAATTACTTGTCTAGGAACATCTGTTAAGATTCCCCATTGCCATAAAATACTCAAACCAGGTCGTCTTGAACTAGGTAAAACTGAACACTGATGACGGGGACACCTGATTTACCCATTACCAAACTTACATTCTCTTTCAACCGAGAAGCTTTAGTTGGATTGCGAATTAATTGTTACTCCTACCTAATACCTAACAGCCCTATTCAGAAGATCAAGAAAAATTGTCTACTTCGTTTTTGGTGTAAAGAAGAATTCCTAGATGATTTGGATCCACTGTTAGACACAATAGATTCCTTGTAAGAATGAGGATATACTTTGCTCTTGTGATATGTAAATATATCTACTGGCACAGCCGTTGTGGCTAAAGATAATAAGATTATTACCTTTTAAAACAAAGTTAATTGTTAGTTTGTTGCTTCTTTATCCTAGAAAGGTCATGTACATTACACAAAAGCTTTATCCTATAGAACAAAGAAACTACGTCGAAGGGACTTGAGAAATGGGTCCACGACTTGAAAACATTGTCGACCTCCTTGACCTTAAAAATATGCAAATAACAATCCTATTCATCTAGCTGAAGTTGAAAAGAACAAGTAAAACTTTGCTAGAAGTACAACTCCAGGTACAACTTTGATTGTGCAGAGACATAAAGAAGAAGTGTGATATCAAGAAAAATCAAAAGAAGAAATACAAGAATAAACAAATAATATGGGAAACGGACCTGCATACAAACAAGTTTGGAGTCACCCTGAGCACGAATACTTGTAAACCCTTTGCTATGTGCATATTTCAAACCTAAGATAAAGCCTCGATATTCAGCAACACTGGTTGTGGCTATTCCTAAACCTTCACGTAGCCTACAGACCTATTAATTGCAAAGTTGTAATATAAGTGCGGTGAAGAATAAGGAATAGGAAATACAAACTCAAGAATATTAAATATTACCAAACTTCCGTCATCAGCTCGTACCACAGCTCCTGCACCAGCTTGTCCTGGGTTTCCTTTCGAAGTACCATCAAATTCAAGAGTACAAGACCGCTGCTGAGGATAACCACGATCAGCTTCTTTCAATCCAACACCATAAACCTTCAAGAAATTTATAAGAACTCAACCTGATAGTTGCCGTAAATTCATCATAGATTCGCTAAATTAAGATTTATTAGCTTCACCGACTTCCCATTAAGTATAAAGACAATTTATTTTGTTAACCAGATATACTGAAATCATTTATATATTTTTCATAAGAAGCCATCGTCTTAACAGCCACTCACACCAGATGACAGAGCTTGTTCACCCTTAGGAGGTTCTAATAACTTGATATGCTTTCTTAGGGAATCATTTGAAGCAACTGCTGATCCATCCGCATCCTGCAAATAAACATGCCAATAAACAAGATAGATTCCAGAACTGTGGCAAGCCAAACAGATCATACAGGGTATGAAACAAGAAAGTAGTATATCATTTTTGTAAGTAATGGAAGTAACTAGAACTTCTTTCCTTAGTGCAAGTATTCAGTACTACTTTGAGCCAAAATTTAAATTATATACCTCTCCAAGAGCCAGGTAGAAGAATGCAGTACAGCAACAAAATATTGCAAAGAATATGGTTTGACAATCGTAACTCTACGTACTTAGCGCACAAAAATATGTCAGAACTCATCAAATAATAACATTTAAATAACCTAAATATGTTGTCGATCAACCAATAGGTGGTAATAGTTCCCCTTTAATGGTCAATGCAAATGTTGCAGAAAAGAGTAAGTCTTTCGTCTGAGCTAAGGCAAGCACGCTAATTACTCAGCTAAATATCCAGATCTCAGCTCCATTAAAGAGAAGATAAAGGTTATCCATCTGGTTCATTTAAACTACTCAGCACTCCCAAAAATTCATCCCATGCAACGGTTTTGGAAAAAAAAAAGGCTTCCTTCCCATCTAGTTATTAAACCTAGCCTGCAGCCGCAGAAGTCTATTACCAACATCAGACTAGTGATAGGAAACTTTTTATCCATATTGGAGAGTGCCCTTGAAATTGTTAGTCAATTAGGGGAAAGTTCAAGTCAGAAACAATTTTTCTTTTACCATTTTCACCATTCTATCGGCTTTATCAATGCACAGACGTGGTAAACTGGGATCATCCGGTCATCTAATGAAAGTACTTGATACAAAGGTCACATGTAATGAACTAGATGACAAAAATGTTGTTTGACAATTTTATGTGAGAGAGAAAACAATTCTACACAAGCAGGATACTGATATCTATTGTTTGCTGTTCCTCCCATTATTAATGTTTCTCATCAGAAAAACTTATTGCAATCTGCTTTATCAGAAAACTTATTGCAATCTGTAACAGGGAAAGACACCTTTTACTAGAAATAGTATTTTCAGATCTCTAGCTACATTTACTAGGATGTGGCTCCTTGAATAGATTCTCAGAACTATATAGTCCTTTGTAATGAAGTTCAATTTTATAAAGTCCAATACCTTACATGAGTCCATTAAGAAACAGAAGAAAAAAGCAAAGATAACAACAGCTGCAAAGCCTTGTTGGCAAGCTGCTTTTTCTTATAAGCCACCCAGCATGACCTATTTTTATTTTATTGAAATACTACTAAATTTATTTTTTAATATTTTGTAAGCAGACAGCATGTTCTATTAACAGCCTAAGGCCCAGAACCCTACAAGGTATCATTTAGAGCCAAAGGAAAGCACAAAAACTACGGAACATGTTGACAATCTACTGTTCTTATAAATGGCCCACTATGACCTATATTTATTTTTAATTTTATTTATATACAACTACTGCTACTGCTATATCGAGATATTACTAAAACAGCTGTGGAAACCTATTAACATGCTACTAGTATACCGCTTGAATAGATTTAGCTCATTAACAAGTACTGTATTCAAGACTTTCAACCTCATTACATAATCATTTTCTTCAAAAAGGGCTACTCAGACATAATAGAAAAAATACTGATAGTTCGCTCACAATGGATTAGTATTCAATCTTCAAATTCAAAGTAGATCTACTTTAGGAAAGGAAAATGCTTTCCAGCTGAACAAGTAACTTTCTCGTGTAAGTTGTACGACCATTTATTATGGCATCTTAAGGAAAATTCAGCAAACAAGCCCCTACTGTTATAATCATGCTTCTATATCCAGAGAGGTGCAAATAGAAGAATGTACTCACTTCGTCGGATAACCAAAAACTGTTGGCACATTAAGTTAGCTCTCACTGTAAACAAGAAACGAGACATACTACAAAGGCAACAGCTGCAAACGCTGACCGACTTACACAATGACCTAATATAGCTCTAACTTACCGCATATTCTGACCACATTGTTTCCTGTGACCTCTTCTTCGGCATATGCTCAGACGCTCCACCTTTGGATGAAGATTGGTGCTGCAAAAGATTTAGTGCTGATAAACTTGTATGACTATGACCAGTTCAAAAGATGAGACATAAGCATCTTTCAGCAATTTTTATAAGACTACTGATAACAGGAATATTCACATCAATAAGGAAGTAGGAAATTTAACTTATATTGAGTACAAAATAAATAACTGAATCAGCTGTATTTAGAGATCATCTTTGACAATATTGACTATGTAGAAGAATAGCAATGTGGTATCTGTCCCATGTATAATGTAATTTACAGAAGCACACTTTTTCCTTTTATCATTTGATCATATGGTAAGGAATCAGCACACAATTTGTAATCTTTTCCTTAATAAGGGATCTGTGAGGACTGAGGTAACAAGTCTTCATCCCTTCTATATCATAAAGGCAGAAGTCGAGTTCTAAAGTTTAAAGTATTCTCCCAACGCAAACACCATGGCAGGACTTCGCGAATTCTGCTAATGACATCTAGCGCTCAACTTTAACTTCTTTTTTTTATGCGACAAAATCAGATTGGGATATCATGGCTTTACTTCCAAAGATGAATTGCAATCAATACATCAGAATTCCATCTTTTCACTTTTGGTTTTACCTCTAGTTTAGGATTCTTTCTTGGGTGGTGTGAACTGTATAATAAGTGCAAGGAGAGTTTTTATTAATCAAGTAGTTTTAGCAAGGAACACACATGTTCAGATTTGTCTAGCATCAAACTCACAACATGATCCATAAGTCAAAATTTAGATTAGACAGACAAATTCTAACTCTATCCTTCTTTGTTTCTTGTTCTTTTTTTTGGAAGTCTTTTGTGTCATCCTGGAAAAAAAAGGTACTGTGAACAAGGACTGCCTTTGTCCAAAAGTTCTGAGATGAAATACTTCAATCATAAAAGAAAAACAGACAATTTTTGCACACAATTTAGTACAATGTCTGACCTGAAAAGGGCATGGTACTAAAGCCCCAAAGAGACCTTCGGTCAAATCTGCAGCTCTGATAGAATAAAGTGCATTTTTAAGCCCACAAGATAGAAGATATTCCTCTGTGTCCTTTGGCATGGAGTAGCCTTTATACACACTAACCGGAGGATCACATATCTGTCAAAGCAAGGGTCAGGGGGGAAACCGATTAACGCACTGCAAGTTTGATATTATTTCCATTTCATGTACATTGGTATATAACCATTGATAGACATAGATAACAATACTGCCTTTACCACCCCTATTCCGTAAGAGAAATTCCTACACTACTATAACTTTATCATTGATTCAGAAAAACCAAGCTGAAGCTATAACAAATAATTTTTCCTTTTGTGATTTTATTCATAGAAGGAAAGCATCAAGGAAATTCTGAAATATGCAGAGAAATTATGAACCAGCTTCCTGTCGACCTATGCAAATGAAGCTGTAGCAAATAAATATGGTCAATCTTTTTTTATGAAGTTCTCGCGGTGCAACTACATCTGCATATATTCACGAGGAAAAGAACAGATAAGATAAATGTGGTGTAGCATTCGCCTATATAGCTTGATTACAAGTTGACAAGTGAAGTTGATCCAGTGGCAAGAGCACTCCAGTTCCAACCAATAGATTGGGAGTTCAAGCCACCAAGGGGAAAAAGTGAGAAAAGTCACAGTTGACGCCACATCAATATACATACATACATACATATATCTAGCTCTGTGTGTGTGTGTACATACGCACATTATATACATATAAGTGCAGATTAAAATTCCTCCAATAGTTACCGAGGATCCAACTTGAGTCTGGCAGTCACCCAAGTTTCTGTAGACTCCAACAAGATCTCCTTTCTTAACAACAAAGAAACCATCTCTCTCTTCCTTCATTATTGGAATAGGATCAAACTTCCGTGAATGAGAATTATCACAGCTACACTTGTTAGATGCTAATTCTATCCAGAAACAAGTCAAAATCAACTTTCTAATTCAAGCACGTGCAAAAGCTCATCCTCCAAGATAGCACCGGAATCCACAAATTGAACTCTTCAAGGCAAGACATGTAGTGCTTGTTAATATGCAACAGAACATGCATGAAACAAGCTATTCATTACATGGGACTTCCCTTAGACTTGGGCATTCCTGCAAAACTAAAAATAAGAAAACACAAAAGAGCTTTCTTTAATTTTTTAACTCAACTGAACTATGCAAGCATGTATATACACAAAATATTAAAATTAAGAGTGTCTTTGGTATGGAGGAAAACATTTTTTCTCATGTTTGGTTGGTTAAAATATTTTGGAAAACATTTTCTCGAGGAAAACAAACTCCTCTCCAATGAAAGTAGGGAAAACAAGTTCCATAAGTGACATTCCAAGTTCATCGTCTCCTCCCCACCCACCCAACATCCGTAATCCCAATCCCTTGACCATCCCACCCACCCCCCACCCCCGAACCCCTACTCCCTACCCCATCCCGTTCACATAGGGTTTGTTAAATTACATATTAATGCTCTTGGGATATTATTTTTTTGCTTACTTACCAAACATTAGAAAATAAGTAAGAAACCCACTTATTTTTCAACAAAACATTTTCTAGGAAAACATTTTTCATGGAAATTCCTTCATACCAAACACACCCTAAAACTTGAAATATTTTGATTAATAACATCTTAGTAGCCAGAGAAAAAGAAAACAAAAGTGATGCCGGTAGTAGCGGCGAGCGAAAGGGAGCAGCCAAAGCCGTGAAAACTCAAAAAAATTATCACTATATAACCTAGAAATTTTCAACAGCAAATAGCGCTTGGTATGAAATTCAGTAGATAATGAGTCCTCGAGCCTGGAACATATTATGTGCATGTCTAACTCGTGCAATTTTCACAAGTTGTCACTGTTTGGGATAGTTATTTAGTAAATGACCCTCTCTTCTCTTCTTTTCTTTTTGCAAATTATGGATATTCTAGATCACGTTAAAGATTCCTTTTGGGTAAACTGGAAATCTTATGAGAAAATATTAGATCACGATCTAAAATTTTGCAGGTTATTGCAACGTTAGACGAAGTCTATATACTGTCTATAAAGTTGAGGATATATGAGCATACATTAGACTTGAGTCTAGCTTTTGACCAGGGAAGTCATTTCCCTTTTGAAGAAAAACATTTTCTGGTAACCAGACACTAGAAAATCAATTATTCTGGAAAATGACTTTCATCATACCAAACACAGCCTATAACAACTACATGTTCTGCTATATTTTCAGACAATATACTCCCTCCGTTTCAATTTGACTTACTTTCCTTTTTAGTCCGTTTCAAAAAGAATGCCTCTTTCCTTTTTTGGCAACTCTTTAGTTCTAACATTCCACGTGGCATGTTTAAGATTACAAAATTAAAGGACACTTTAATACATTCTACATATCTTTAGTTTAAGACCACAAGATTCAAAAGTTTTATTTATTTTCTTAAACTCCGTGTCAAGTCAAAACCAGACAAACAAATTGAAACGGAGGGAGTACTCCCTTTCTCCCCATTGTTGAACATAACAACAAAAAAAAAACCCAGTGTAATCCCACAAATGGGTTTGGAGAGGGTAGGATATACGCGACTTTACCCCTACCTTTGTGGGGGTAGAGATGTTGTTTCCCACAAAAGAAATGTAATTAAAGCAAGAATGCAATAAGGGCAGCCCAATGCACTAAAAGCTCCCGCTATGCGTGGGATCCATGCAGCGGCGAAGCCAAAATTTTCATTAAAGAGGTTCAAAATATAAAGAAGTAAATCCAAGAAGAAGCCAAGGAGTGTCAATATATATATATACACACATTTAAAAAAAAAAACAGTTTTACCTAGCTACTGTTGGTTTTTTTTAAAAGATGGGGCAACAAAAAAGGGGTTAAAATGACTCTCAATTGATTGAAATGGCTTTCAAAGCTTTCAATAAGCTTTCAATATTTTTCTAAAGCATAGGAGGGTTTTAAATAGCCAACTTACAATACAAATCTGCATAAATTCAAAATTCAAACTACCTAAACTATCTCAACAACTAAAACAAACTAATTTAAAATTTAAAATTCAAATTCATCTTAAATCTAAATAACTTATTTGGCTAAAAGTTACTGCAGTAACTAAATCAAATTTCAACAGCTACACATTGTAAATTTCCGACAAATGAGTGTCTGTTCACCCCTTGAGTAAGTGTGGCTCGGCCACTGGATCCAGGAAAGGCCGGACCACAAGGATCTATTGTACGCGGAGAGCATAAATTATTCACTTTGGAGCAACTTATTATGGAACAAAAAGTAAAATACCTTAGTTCCAGCTCGAGACTTGGATACTCAAGAATGTTACACTGGATTCTTCTTCCCTTTTGCCTCAAAAAAATCCAAACTTTGAGTAAAAGAGCTAAATTATTTTTCTCCTGCTGTGTTCCCAGACAAACCAACAACTCCACTGCATAAAGAAATGAAGTCACTTCCTTTGCTGATAAAAAATTGGAATCAAGAAAAAAGGTGACTTTTTGAGATACGAATCAACTCTCAGACAATATATTCCTTTTTTTTAATATATTTTATTTACATTGGATCAACTTATGATGGAACAATAAGTAAAATACCTTAAATTTCCAGCTCGAGACTTGGATATTCAAAAATGTTACACTTGATTCTTCTTCTTCTTCTTCTTCTTCTTCTTCCCTTTGCCAAAAAAGTTCGAACTTTAGCAGTAAAAAAGCTAAATTCAAAGAGTAGAAGCTGCAAATCGAAAATGATACATGAAATTAGAACCCTAATTTTGGAAAATCAACAAAATGGGTTACTCAAAATCGTTTGTGTTTAGCTAATTAATTAATATATGCAGAAATGAAAATCATATACCTTTGAATTACTTGATGAAATTTGAGCCAAATCTTGGAAAAGCATGAAGAAGGGAGTTGGTAGAAAAAACCGAGGATTTTATGAAAAAAGGGGGCGGGGGTTGGGGTGGGGGTGGAGGTGGGGGGGAAGTTGCACAAATAGCCATTTTTAGGACCATTTAAGAGATAGCCATAGTTTCTAAGTTTTTACAATTTTAGCCGCTTTAAATTAACTTTACACGTGCGAGCGTGAAGTTTAGATATATGTATCTGAAGTTTGGATTGTCAAAGAAATGGGTGGGTGGGTGGGTGGGGGTGGGGTGGGGAGGTGTCATAGGGGGAGTTGCATAGATAGCAACTTTTAGGCCCATTTAAGGCATAGCCAAAGTATCTAAAAATTTTACAATTTTAACTGCTTAAATAAACTTTACACGCATGAGCGTGAAGTTTAGATATACTTATCTGAAGTTTGGATTGTGAAAGTCTAACTTTAGATAAGTTGAAAGCAAGTAAACTTCATATATTTTTATGTGAAGTTTAGCCGAATAATTTCACACTTCTGATATTTTTGTCTGAGATTTAGTCTTACAGTGTCAAATTTCTAAATTTTTATCCAAAACTTTTCATATAGGGATTTTTAATAGTGACTATAAAAATAAAAATAAAAGAAGAAGAGGCGTGGGAAGGGGGAGGATTACGTTCACCTATATTTTCTGATTTTGTTATATTGCTTTATTAAAAAATATTAAAAATAGATGTACCAATATAATTATTTAGGTTTCACAGTGAACTTTGTCTTTAATATTGAACTTTTTTAGGAGTCATTTATTATTCTTTTAAATTATTCAATTTTGTTTAAACTTTTTTAATTTTTTTTTGTTTAAACTCGAAAGTATATGTGAATGTATATTTGTTCTATTTAGTTTTAACAAGTCTGTGATTACTTAAATAGTTGGTACGGATGAATATGTTTTCCTATTTTTTCATGTTCGTTTGATTAAAAAAAAATTAAAAAATATTTTTTTAGAAAAGTATGCTCCTTAAGAATAAGGAAAATAATTTTTAATGAAAATAGGAAAAACAAGTGATCAGGTCTCCTACTACTTTTAAAATCACCCACCCTACCAAATTCTACCCCACCCTCACCCCACAATTTCTTTTTAATTAATTTTTTTCTTTCTGCCCCCCTCCTCCACCACCCCACCCACCCCAATTTGTTTCTTTTTAAAAAAATCTATGCCAACCACCCCCACCACCAATATTTTTTTTAAAAAAATCTACCCCATTCCTACCTACCCCACCCCCACCTACTCCACCACCCCGCCAACCCTCATCCCCACCCACTACAACCTTTCCTACCCCCCTCCCCACCACAATATGCATCACCCTACCCCTAACATTTTTCATTATTTTGTGTTAGATATATACAAATACTTTTAGGATAATATTTTTTACTTGCGTACCGAATACAACAAAATAAGTAAAAAATAACTTGTTTCTTGGAAAACGCTTTTCATTCCTTACCGAACACACCCTAAGTGGTGTGACGTGCTATAGTTCACGCTAACATTGTTGCATGTCACTTGATCAATTTTCACTAATGGAATTCAAACGAAAAACAACAATCAAGACGTCAAGGGGATTCACCGTCTACTATATATACATAAATAATAGTTTTGCTCTTGAATATACAATATAATTTTCTGACGAATTCCTGATTCCGCCCTTGAGCTGCAGTTTACCTTTAAAGCAAACAATAATGTATAACTTTAACATCCTGATATTAAAACGTGTCCAACTAATAGTTAGATGTGACATGAATTGGTTACAAATCTGAGGCTTATTTTAAGCAATTCATAATAAATAAAGCAAATCTCTAGATTCTACATTTCTTCAAAATCAAAATCCAATAAAAAGAATCACACTAACCACGGAGAGATGTAGTGAAATGGATGAGATCTCTCAACTTTTAAATCAGAAGTCTCGAGTTCGACCTCTGAGAAATGGAGAAATGTGTGTGTTTCTCCCTTATGGACCCTACGTGGTGCAAATCTGAATTAGCCATATCATATTGTCATGCTAGCCTCTTTCTTTGGCTTTCCAAGGGAACAAAAAAATTACCCAATGGAAAGGAATCTGGAAAAATCACTAGTAAACTTTCTTCACTAAATTATAGTCTGTCCATTTTCTTGATCATCACTTGAAGCAAAATCTCGTTCCACGTATCGATAGGCCCAGGCAAACACCAATGAACACAGTCATTCTGCACGCGTTCCTCAATCCCGTTAGCAAACGGGAAAGGATGCATATAGGGTCCAGGATGACCATCCGGCCTCAAATACGCCAACTTAGTCACATCAACCGCCCCAAACCTCACATTCTCCCCATCCTTTTTCATCGCGTTATTCACTTGTTTCATCGATGTTTCCCTCATCTCCGCATCCATCCATTCGAGCTTCTCTTTCTCCTTAGCATCATAAGGCTTTGTCTTAGAACATGCACCATACTTGTCCCATTCACCTTCAAAATGTGCTGGTGAAAATGTTGTCACAATCACATCAAGTACTTTCCCAACATTTTTCCCATTTGTGCCCCTCCTATCAATTATTTCCCTAAAAGTAGTCTCATATGCCTTGCCATAAACATCATAAAATCCAACCTCAGTGTAATTCATACCAGGACAATAATGACAACCTAGTACTTTGTCACCATAATAATAAATTGCTGAATGCAAGAACCAATGTCCAACTGAAAAAACAACCAAATCCATTTGGTCCAAATCATTAGCCCATTTCTCATCAACTAAGTCCAAGAACAAAGTGTTATAGTTTTTCTTGTCTGATTTTTCAACCCCTTTAACAAGAAAAGGTGACCAATATATTGATACATTGACATTATGTGAACCAAAATGCCATTTCCTAAACTTATTGTCCTCACCATGGTTGAAAACTAATTCATGTGGACTAAAAGTTGATAACATACAAAGTAATGATTCCAATTGATTCCTAGCTAGTGAATCACCAACAAAGGCTATATTCTTGTTCTTGAAAATTTGGAGAAATTTTTTTGGATCAAATCTTGGAAGTTGACAATTTTTTGGCTTCCATTTCCAATAAAGATAGTCACTATCAGGTCTTCCATGTGTTATACAATTTTGCCCTTCTTTGATAGTGCTACATTTTGTGTACAAAGGGCCTAACTTGTCATTAACCCAATTTCCATTGCTATAGTCACATGAAATTTCTACACTAGCATTTCCTATTTCTGCAAAAAAAATAAAAAATGATGTGAAACATTATCAAGTACTTTTGAGTTCTTTGCCAAAATTGATGAAATAAAAATGAAAAAGATTTCAATTTCATGTCTTAAATGAAATGAGTGGACCAGAATCGACAGTATTCTAGTAGGTAGATAGTATGGTACAAATGTGCATGCAGATATGGGAAACATAGATACAGTAGTGGAGCCAGAAATTCATATAAGGAAATTCCAAAAAAAATAATAGCGCGTTAGACCTAGGATTTAAACTTGTGACCTAGGCAATTTTTTGAACTCCTTTCACCATTACATTAGAATTTTTCTGATGTCAAGAGGATTAAACAGTTTATATATAACAACAACAACAAAAATATTTTTACCTATTTGGCGTAGTATAATTTTTCGGTGGAGAATTCAATTGAACCTTTTTGGCTACCTTTAACTTCGCACTGGCATATACAACAACAACAACGCCTCAATTTTAAACAAGTTGAAATCGACTATATGAATCCTCACTAGGCATGTTACTCCATTTAAACTTATCTCAGTTCAATATTATGCAAATACAAATAAAAAGTACTTACTAGAATTTTTCTATATTTTTTACACGTATAAATCTTTGAAAGGGTAAACGACTCTTAGAAAACATAGGACCTCAAATTCATCTCAGGTCGATATTGTACAAATAAAAATTACCAGAAATTCTCTATATACATATACCAAAAATACCCTTAGTATATGCATTGTACCATCACACACATATATTTATATATTCCAAAAATACCCCTAGTTTATGCATTGTACCTTTTGATGGAGTTGATGAAGAAGAGGTGGTGATTACTAGTGAATGTGTAGATTGAGAAAGTGAGAGAGGAAAAGGATGAGCAATTAAGTGAAAAATAGTAATTATAGGAAGAAGAACATACAAAGCCCAAAGCAATAATTTCCTCAAGGGAATTGAATGAGGTTGGTCTTTGAATGGATAATTTGTTGTATCCATTTCTCATTCCAAACCTTTTTAATTATTTTTTCCTTTCCCTCAAAAGAACTTTTACATAAGAAAGGAAAAAAGATTTTGGTTTTAGTAGTTTTTTTTTCATTTTTTTGTTAGTATCTTTCTCTCTTTTTTTTTTTTTTTTCATTTTGTGAAGGTGGTGGTTGAAAGAGAGAATTTTGTGGGAGGATTTAGTCAAAGTCATGTATAGGATCCCATTTTATTTGGTTGGCCAACCAATTTTGTTGTTTCCTTTCACACTTCATTTTCATTTGTGGTGAGCTAATAGTTAATTTTTTATATTTAATAATTTTAATAATTAACTCTTTTTTTATAAATTTTAGTCAGTATAATTGTATATAATGAGAGTTGTATATATCTTATACTGATTATCACTTATTATATACTGAGTGACATTTCACTTTAATTGTGTCATTATAACCCTTCAACACATTCACTTCAGTTTCACCTCACCGTTGTAGTTTCCATTCCCACCATCCCACCACCCCTACCTTCACTCTCACAACTCGTAATATTTGTCTAAATTATATATAAATACTTTTAGAATAATTATTTTTACTTACATACCGAACACAAGAAAATAAGGAAGAAGTTACTTATTTTCCTTCTTACCAAACACACTCTTAGTGTGATCCGAATATCTGTTAAACAAGTACCTTTTCATCCCTTTTTGCATCTCATGCAGCGCTAACTGAGTGAAAGCTTACTCGTATTCGATATTTATATTAAACTAATAAAAAATACTAAACTGCTAATAAATAGTTTATATGTAGAAAAAAAACATGTTGATAAACGTTATTTTTGTTAAAATTACAAAGATACGCGTTAAGTTTTTTTCATAAAAAATAGTATTTGAAAATAGTACCAACTCATTTCAAAAATTCTTCCCATATGTTCTAGCCTTGGTAGTCAAAGTTACCTGGTACTTGTTGCTGGTGGGAGATGGCAAGTATCACGTAAATTTATTCGAGGTACGCGAAAGCTGGCCCGGACATCACGGTCATAAAAAAAACAATAATAATAATTCCCTTTTAATCCTTTTACAGCTTTTTCAAATAATCAAGACCACTTTCCTGCAAAAGTTTTTTTTTTTTTTTTTTTGGTATAATAGTGAATTAGCCAATTTCATGTTGAAATTATTGTCTCCCTTACATTTGTCACACAACAAGAAATTAATTTGATAGCCTCACATAATTGTTAGTATTATCAAGAAACATTTTGCTCAAAAACTTATCTTAAAACTCAACAAAAGAAAGCTAAAATTCAGCAAAACCAGTATTCTTTCTCACATCCCTTTTTAGATTTGTGAATTTCATATTAATCCAATAAGTTAGTATCAATCCGGTGAAAAAATAATAATTTAATTGATAGAGACATTAAATCTGAAGAAAGCATTTTGTTGATCGTATATTTCAGAACCTTCACGGGATAGCGATAAATAATCTTTTATGAAGGTGGCAAATTTAGATGGGGAAATCATTATACACAGATCAAATCATAAACAAGATTTTCTTGCATTTACCCGTGAAACCTCTCATTCGATTTCGATCCGTTTGTAAATCATGGCGTTCTCTAATCGACGATCCAATTTTCATCGACACACATAAAATGAAAATGGAAATCGTTAGCAGCAACTTACGTCTATTCCAAATTGTGTACCAATTATATCCCAACGAAGGGCTTCGATCGTGGTGTTACGCGGGAAGCCCGAATGACGAGTTAATTCACCCGGGCTTCCCCGTAACGAACACGAAGCAATGTACATACGAATTGGTTGGTTCATGTAACGGGTTAATTTGTTACATCACGAATTTCTTACACGGTAAAAAAGAAATCAATTTGTGGAACCCCTCGATGAGGAAATACAGGGTGTTGCCCCATTCGAGGTTCTCCCCGGAGCGTCAGAGGCACGCGCCTAATTACGGGTTCGGTTTCGATGGTCACGATCACAAAATGATAAAAATTACTTACATTGACGATAGATTAAAAAACGAAAAGAAACAATGGTCGGAAGTCGAGGTGTACAGTCTAAAACAAGATTCCTGGAAAAATATTGGGGACTGTTTTCCTTCACAGTACTATTACGTCAGGGGGGACACAGTTTTCTTCAACGGGTGCATCCACTGGCTTACGCAACGCGAATACGGAAAAATTCGGCCAAGGAGGTTGCCGATAGTTTCATTCGACGTGGCGAAACAGGTGTTCCAGGAATTCTGGCTCCCGAACCCTACGGAACGGGAGGCCAATTGTATAAGCCCGTTGCACGGATCGCTCTCTGTCTGTGCAAAATCGACTTCATCGATCGATAATAGCGTTCTGAATATCGAGGTTTGGTTAATGAGAGAATACGCTGATGAGGAGACTTGGACGAAGTTATACGTGACAAGGATGGACGAAGAGTTGTCTGGGCCTATAATACCATTGAGAGTGTTGGATTATGGTGCAGAGGCAATTGTGTACATAAACAAAAATGTGTTTTTGTATGATCATGAAAATGAAGAATTTGAAGATTTTGGGATTTGGGCAAATGGAATTGGAGTTCCTTATGTGACTTTTTATATGGAAAGTTTGATTTGGGTTGAACCAATTATAGTTGAATCAACTACACCAATTGAACAAAAAGTGGCTACAATTGCAAATATTGAGATTGAGATAAATAATGCAAAGCTAGAGAATACAACTAGCAAAAAGGATACTAAGCAAGATGGTAATTGTGTAATCCTATGATACAATTTCCTCATTAATTATGTTGTATTGTATTTTATTTTTTTTATTTTTTTCTATTTTTAGGGTTAATGTTATTGTAATTGCATAGTAAAATTCAACAACGAAATAACAATCAATTCCTCTATTTTTAAGTGGTTTTCGCTTCTCCTTACTGGGTTTTTGGGCATTCCATCTCTTACGTGGATGAAAAAGGTTTTAAAATCAATCTATTTGGTAAAAATTTGTCCGCATATGATGTTCACACTAAATTAATATTTTTATCAATAAATGAGGTGAAAATGCATATTGTTGTTGACTTCTTTTCTGAAAAGTTTGATTTGGGTTGAACCAATTATAGTTGAATCAACTACCCCAATTGGACGAAAAGTGGCTACAATTGCAAATATTGAGATTGAAGGCAAATAATGCAAAGCTAGAGAATACAACTAGCAAAAAGAATACTAAGCAAGATGGTAATTGTGTAATCCTATGATACAATTTCCTCATTATGTTGTATTATATTTTTAATTTTTTTTTTTTTTGGATATTTATAGGATTAATGTTATTGTATTTGAATAGTGGAATTCAATGACGAAATACAATCAGTTCCTCCATTTTAAAGTGTGTCGCGCCCTATTTTGAAACTGGCCAAAATATGCTTGCAACATCCGGCTCTTTCATGCCTTTGTTTTGGAAAAGGGTTTAGAGTCGCCACCTAAATTTTAGGAAACTTAGAAAACCATTTTGTATGTAAAACTCTGTTTTTAGTCTGCGAAAACGTTTGAGATTCTGAGTAAGTGTTTTGGTTACTCGAAGGGAAGGTGTTAGGCACCCTTCAGAGCCTATCCGAAGATAGTCCTTAAACTCAGTTTTAGAAACATATTTGGGAAAATTATTTGTCCATTATTTGCTAAAAGGTGATAAAAACATGGTTTATTAATTTAAAGAAAAACTCAAAGTATATGACACATGCTACTACAATAGGCAAAAAATATAAAGTATGCTTATGGTAAAAAGATGAAACATATGTACATACATGCCAAAATATATGAAAGTTTGATAGCAATACTTTTATCGTAATTGTAATTAAAGTATGTAGAACTTTATGATTTGTAAGAATATGCTTAAAAGGGCTAAGAAGATGAAAGATATTATTTATAACAAATATACCTTTGTAAAGTAAAGTATATGTAGTTCTTGAAGTTTGAGAAAAAGTTTATGACATGTTTATTAAAAAGAAAGTAAAGATGACGTATGTATATTTAAAATATGGGAAATCATGTGAAAAGTTTATTATTTTAAAAGATTTGGATAATTAAAAGTATGTAAGAAATATATTGGTAATAGAGAAAAAGATATAAGAGGAAATCATATTTGTTTTGTAAATATATTTCATGTAAAAGAACAATTTGAGAATTGAGCAGAGAACGATATTTATTTGTTTCATGTAAGGGAGACTTTTATTCGTAAGGTAAAAATGAACATGCATTGAATATGAAAGAAAGTAATATGTACGTAAATGTAATTGTGATAAAATAATATATGTATAATTAAAGTAGGAAGAAGGATAAGTAAAATATAAATATATATACCTTGTAGTAGATGACACATATACCTTGCATTTTTAGGCTTCAAAAAATCTGAAAAATCTGAAAATATATATATATAGAGTATAGCAAAATATTTGTAAAATATTGGTGTTAGAATAAGAGAATACATAAGTTATTAATAAATATAAAGGAGGCTTGCCTAAATTAGATAAAACATTCTATAGTTTAAAGCCTAAGAATGACTAAATATTTGTTCGAAATATATTGAATCGCTACTTAATATTTTGAAAATCTACCGCGAGTTATTTGGAATAAGTCTTTCTTGAAACAAGCCTAACATTAATTAATCCCTAAAAAAAATCTGCACTATTCACCACTTATTATTACTATTTTTGAAAGTGTTTAAACACTAATTTTAAAGGATTTAAAAGGGAAATTAGAAATATTTGCCTAAGCTAAAGGAATGAAGGAAAACTCTTTCAAAATTTCAAACTAAATCTCCTAATCAAACCAAATGGTAAGCCGAAGGATAAATGTTAATCGAAGTCACAAAGAAAAACACATATCCAAATAATACAAGGTTAGTTAAACAAATTCAAATAATAAGAAAAAAAAACATATAGAAAATAAAGGGCTAAGTATATTAAGTTCCTTTGGAGGAATTAATCTCCTAGTGAGTGACTCCGAAACACCGCGATGGTTCCTAATAGTTGTTCGACCCAAAACATATTTGGGCCGAGATTGAGTTTCAAATGAGAACTCCAACTCTCCGGGGTGTACATGAAACAAAGAAAGGTGATAAGGATTAATAACTTGCATAACAAAGTTTACAAAAAAATAGAAATATGCCAAACTTAACAATAAAGTGATAAAGAAAACAAACATGCTATTTGGTAAATACACAAGAATATATGAAAGACGACATGTGACCATATTTGCTTCATTTTTTAGCAAATGATCGAATTTATTTGACTAGAGCATAAACGAACTAACATGAGATGATTATCCGAAAAGAACTTAGGCAAAACGAACATTTTCAACACTAGTCGATTATTGGAAAACAAAGTACACAACAAGTAGCAATATTAAAACTTTATTATTATTTATTTCAAGTAAAGAAAGTAGTTATGAAACAAATCACTTCAAAAAGATAACACTAATAACCGGGAGATTAAAGGAGAACCAAACTACTACGTTGGCTTATAATGAGTTCCTTAAGCTAGTATTCCCGAAATTGATCCCGAGTTAAAACAAAATAATGAAAATACGGGCAGCCCTCTTCTTCTAACAAATGCACACTAAATCAACCACTTTTTACTAGGATTAAGGTGTTTAAAGAAAAGTTAGAGACCACAATATTAACAAAACGCTAAAAAACATATATAATCATAATATGTACATTCCTATCCTAAACATCATTTCCGGGACTAATGAAACGACTAAACTTATTGCAAACTTTTCTATCTTAAGAAATTGAACTACAAGAAATGCAAGCATAACAACATATACTTTTCGGGTTTACACGAAATCAACCAACCAACCAAAATGAAGACAAACAAATTAATGAATTAGTCCGCCAACTTCACTATGACATAAGTTTAAATGAAGAAAGCGAGAGTCACTACTCATTAATTTCAACTTTGCAAACTAAGTGGCACTCTTGATGCTTAGGCAAATGTATGTCAGCAAAACACATAAGAAAAACATTCAAACCAACTATGGCTACTGCAATAGTAAAGTTCCATGCTTGTTCAATCATATATAAGGTTCAAAGTCACCACTTCCGCACCCACATCTTGAAACAAATAGCACAAAAGGTCTACAAACAAACGGTTAACCATGTTGAGGGCTTGAAACTCGTAGTCTTATCATCCTAATCTAAAGTTTTAAGACTTTAAATCCTTTTTACGCTAAACGAAGGCTGCCAACACCTTGCGGGAACGAAAAATTATAAGAGACGAACTAAACAATTATTATAGTCATCAAGTGATCACAACAATATCCTTAAACATTCAGCGGTATAAACCCGGAAAAACTCGAAGCCTCTTGAGGTTCATTTCAAGCTAATTCAAGGTTATAAATAATCTTTCAATACACCATCAACCTTAAATACAAACCAACATCCCGACAACTACATTACTTCAAGTCTTGCTCGATAATTCGTACCAAACAGCCAACCATTTACAACAATTAAACCAAACCTTGAATTGTAAACACTTCACAATCACATAAGCTAAACCAAACGGCCAGAAACTGATTTTGTTTCACATTTTTAATGCCTAAAATCAGCCAAACAAGAACAACCAAACCCGCACGAATCAATGGATCACAAAACTAAACATAAAGTAATTAGACGGGATAGGATTTACCTTGTGTTGGGCAGCGATTGAGGCCGTCAAGTGTTGAGTTCCAAACTAGCGAATTCCGACTCCGGTTTTCCGAGTAGAGCGAACGAAACAGAGGGAGCGAAACGAGTAGTGAGTAAAAGCAAATTGATAGTGAACAATGGGAGAACAATTGTTGTGAGCTGTTTTTTTTTGATAATTTTTTCTGATCTTTGTCTGAAAAAAAAAATCCGCCCCTCTGTCTGTGTGTGTCCGTTCGTCCTTTTATAGCCGAAATTCTAAGGCTCCAACGGTTTCTTTCCAAGAATTCAAAATTTGAATTCTTGGAAAGCCAAGTTGCAAAAGAAATGATGAAAATCAGAAAAAAAGGAAGATGAGATGCCTACTTTTTCAGACGGATTTGAAAGAGATGGTGACGGGTCGGCGGTGTGGAGCAGACGGTCGGCTGGGTTTCCTCTTTTTCGAGGTCTGCCACCGGCGGTGACGACCTTTTCGAGGCTACAAAAAGCCTCCGAAAAGGGAAGGGACGCTGTGAGGTGACGGGAGAGGGTGTGGTCGCCGTTTGCCCGCAAAATCCGGCGGGTCTTTGGGGTTTGGGCGGCGGGCAGCAGGTGGACGAAGTGGGGGTTTGGGGTGGGGTGTCGGCTGATTTTGGGATGAAGGGGTTTGTTTTGTCTGAGTGGAGTGAGAGAGTGGAGGAGAAAGAGAGAATTAGGGATGTGTTTAGTGGGGCATTTGGGCCGGGTTGGGGAGTATTGGGCTGGGTCAGCTGAATTGGGTAGCGGGTTAGGAGGTTTTGGGTAGAAAGAGGTATAAAATTGGCCCAAACATGTATAGGTAAATGAATTAGTTTGTAGAAAAAATGTAATTTTCCCTAATCGTTTTTCCATTTAATTAATTTAACGATGCTTTCTTTCATCCCGATTAATTTCACATACTTATATAGTTGATTAAGAAATAATTTTGATACGCGTAATCGCAATCCTCAATTGATAGAACAATATTCAGGAAATGTTATAGCGATACGACAAATCTCATTTAGAGTTTGAAATAAAAGTTACTATACCAATATCTTGTTAAAAAGAATGAATTATAAAATATTTTGGTGATTTTATAAGATACAATATTTTTAGTAATTATTATTATAAAAAGTAAGGGAAATCATTTTAAAAATGATTATTGGTGCCAAAATTTTTACTAAAGAATATAGGAATAAAAAAAAATATTTTTGGAAAAATCCTCGGGATTAAGAAGCATATAAAAATTAATTATGGGAAAAAGGAGGGCCAAAATTGGGTGTCAACAACTTGCCCCTCTTCGAACAGAGATGATGAAAGAGTCTTTGGGCGAAGATGTTGACGTAAAGCCAATTTTGTCCTGACTGGAAAAAAATCAAATTTTGGAAAGGTTGTACCCAGAAAGAGAAAGGTTATTGTCATTATGAATTCGACCGAACTCTGGTCTCTGAGTTGCCTACATATCTAGGGTTTTACGAGAATCAGGCCAATGTAGTTCAAAAATTTTGAGAGGTCCTCAAAATTTTGCCCCAGTGTTGGTTTTATGTCGAAACTGGTATTTTTTTTTTTTTTTTGCGGTAAAGGGGGAAGATGACTTTGGCACGAATGGAGTGGGTATGGCCATGATCGAAATTGAGCTGCCTACGTATCCCTAAGGAAATGGGAATTAGGGCGGTTGCAGTCCTGAATAGAGGATTATGGTAAATTTTGAGGCAGTCCTCAAAATTTGCCCCAGTGTACGATTTATGGTTGACACTGGTCTCTTAGTTGAGCTTGGAAAGAGTTTTTTATGGAATTGACGATAGGTTATTTCCTAGATGACAATAATCTTTTCAAAATGGGTGCACTTTCACAGCCTCCCGATTATAAATGTGGTGCACAACACACCCATAAACGAGACTCTACTAGGTGCATCTCGCATCTTTATAAGATCACATCGAATTGCTGGATGGAGGTAGTCCCTTTAATATCCTCTAGTGGGAACTCTAGGAGATAAAGAAAGGGGTGTCGATGTTCGTGAGAGCAAGTGTACTCTAATTTAGAAATATGGGCAACTGATTGTAGGAATTGGAGTCGGAGTGCTAGTCTTGAAACTCTGGCTTGTGAGTTTGGTATTCCTCATCAAGCATTGCCTCAATCGCTGCTTAGAGGTAGTTCCACGTTGTAGTGTGTCATCCTGCAAAACAGGTAAAAGGGGTTACAAAGTACCTGTTGAGGCTCAAAACTGTAAATAAAAATTGTAATGTAAAGAGCAGAGTGTAGATATCCAAACGATTGTTGACGTCTCCATTTTGCGGAGTGGATGTACTGTAGGTGAAATAACCTTGGGAAGTAAAGCCTCCGGCTGGCGGGGCAACACTTAAAAAGCAAAGCCTCTCGACTGGCGGGGCAACACTTGTAAAGTAAAGCCTCTCGACTGGCGGGGCAACACTTGTAAAGTAAAGCCTCTCGACTGGCGGGGCAACACTTGTAAAGTAAAGCCTCTCGACTGGCGGGGCAATACTGTAAAGTAAAGCCTCTCGACTGGCGGGGCAACACTGTAAAGTAAAGCCTCTCGACTGGCGGGGCAATACTGTAAAATAAAGCCTCTCGACTGGCGGGGCAACACTGTGAAGTAAAGCCTCTCGACTGGCGGGGCAATACTGTAAAAATAAAGTCTTCATTGGGTGAATCAGCCGTGACATCTCCACTTGGTGGAGCGATCTTTAATGCAAAATGAGGATGTTAATGGCATGCATGCTTATGATTGATGGAGTTATGATGATGCTTGCTATGATGCAGCCTCCGATTGGCGGAGTATGTTTTGCTTGCTAATATACATTTCTCTGATTTGGCAGAGCGTCGCTTGCTTGTTTACGTACAGGCTCCCATCGTCAGAGCGTCGTCTTGTTTGCTTATGTACAAACTCCAATTGGCAGAGTTTTGCTTTGTTTGCCTATGTACAAACTCCAATCGGTAGAGCGTCGTTTTGTTTGCTTATGTACAAGCTCCAATTGGTGGAGTTTGATAAAGTCAGTCCGCATTCTTCGATAGACGGAGTTATTTGACGCAATTAGATGGCAATCTCCGATTGGCGGAGTTATTTGGAAAGAGATAAACTATCCTATTTTCCTATGAGAGCTCTCTATCTTCGATACTCGATCCGGATCTCGGACGTACCTGCAAAACATAAATGAAACCCTTTAAGAATTGGAAGAATTGGGACGAAATATTTTAAAGTAGAGTAGGGGAAGAATATTCGGCTTATGGTGTCGTGATAGCCGAAAGATTTCTCCAATCATGTCCATGATCTTGACTTGACATCCTCCTGTCTTGATTCCTGTTTCCCTGTGCTCAAAGAAAAATTCTTAGTTTTGGGAGGGGTGTTGATTTGTGTCGGCTTGCGGACCCTGGCCTTGCCACTAGACTTCTACAAAATCTCATCAGCCCCTCGTGATTTCCTATCCCAGAGACTCGGTATGGTGGATCCCTTCAAAACCTCCTTGGTTGCTCGCGACTTCCTATTTCGAAGGCTCGGTAGGTGGAAAGGCAGTAAAATATTTTGAAAAATATGTATATATATTTTTAGAAAATAAGTATATTTTGTGTATACTAGGCGCATATATATAGTGATTATTCATCGTTCCTTAGATTATGACATGTTCCGAAATCCAATCGAGTTTTCCCATTTGTTGAGGACGTCCAAATGTACTCTTCTCATGGCTCCGGCTTCTGGTGACGCTTTTCTATTTCTCTGTAGATGTTGCGATCACTCTGAAGGTATAAATAAGAGGGGGGGGAGGTTTATCCTAAGGGTATGACCGAACCTTTTAGGTTGCCTACGTATCCCCGAATGGGAATCAGGTCTGTACGTAGTTCGGGGGTATCAAAGAAAGATGAAAAATATGTAATGCATTGACCGAGCCTGACTCAGGCTGCCTACGTATCCAAACGGAATCAGGTCAGAACGTAGTTCAAATACATTGGGATAATGAAAAATATGAAGTGCAATGACCGAGCCTGACTCAGGCTGCCTACGTATCCAAACGGAATCAGGTCAGAACGTAGTTCAAGTACAATATGGAAAATGAAAAATATGGAGGGACCGAATCCGACGAGGATTGCCTACGTATCCCACCGAGGGAAGTCAGGTCAATCGTAGTTCTGAATACATGAAAGATGATGTTTTTGATTTTTCTAAGGGAAACCGGACCCGATATGGGTTGCCTACGTATCCCGCCGTGGGAAGTCAGGCTAATACGTAGTTCTGTTCACATTAGAGAAAAATGCAAAAAGTACGAGGAAATAACAACTAGTCCCTCTGTCTTCAAATGTAGTACTTCTTGATAGCGTCTGAATTGATCGGCTTTGTGCTCACGACGCCGTCCATTTCTGCGAGGATTACTGCCCCGCCTGAGAGCACTCGGTGAACCATGTAAGGGCCTTGCCAGTTTGGCGCTACAGGCGGGCAAGAAGGATCAGTCGGCAGCTTGTGTGAGACGATATCGGTGCTTAATCCTGGCATGTCATCGTAGGACCGAGCAAACACATCAACATATTGCTTGATCAATTCAATCAATTCCCGCTTTCTTTCATCTTCCAAATGTATGCTGACTCGTACTTCTCTCACTATTTCTTTATTTCCCAAGTTGACAACCTCGGTTTCATCCATGTTGGGCCTTTTCTGGCTTTCAAGTTGTTCGATCTCCCGAGGTAGATTTTCAGGCATCATGCTTTCATCGTATTCTTCATAGTCCTGCTCATGACTCGTACTTTGCTCAATGGATTCGTTACATGTCATAACCGTTGTACGATGATTTTTACTAATATTAGCGCTGAAATGTATGAAAGGTAAGTGAAAATAAATAGTTATTTTAAACAATCGAAAGATAGATTTTAAGAAAAATGAAGACTTTTTATTAAAAAGCAATCTAGCTTTTCAGAAGAGGCAAGTAGCAAAAAGGGCTTAGGCATGATTCAAGCCTCAATTGATCATGCAAAAACATTTTGAAATAAAACTACATTTCCACACTACCGGGACTCCTGTCGAAACAGGGATGGGCTGATGGTCCAGTTCTGCAAGACTTCTCCAGGCTTGGCATCACGGATGGTCAGTTTCTTGATATCTTCCTCCAGTCCATCGTCGGTCATGGCCACGAATAGATTTCCTATTCCCTCAATGACGTCTTCATCAACTGCTTCATCTGGGATTAGGACTTGTCCTGGCACGAACGCTACTGCCCCAAACTTTGTACTGTGGACTCCTCCTGCAGCAGGCTTATATCCCAGCCCGGCGGTACCTTTCTGCTGTTTTAGCTGGATTGGTTCAATTATGCCGTCAGCCTTAGGTCCGAGCCCTGTCTTTGGTTGATACCCATATTTCAACATTTCTGACGCAACCATCTTCGCTGCTCTCGACATCTCCATCTTTACAGGCTCTATTTTCTCATCAATTCTTATAGCTTGCATGATCTCCAGAGCATGAAAAACGGCTCCATCCAGTTCTTCGGTGACTGGAACAGAATTCACGGAATAGATGGGGTGACTGAGCTCTCCGTGAATGGTAACTTCGGTGCGACCCCACTCGAACTTCACACACTGATGAAGCGTGGAGGGAACTGCTCTTGCCATATGGACCCATGGCCTTCCTAGTAACAAGTTGTAGTTGGACGACACATCCATCACTTGAAATAAGATGGGGAATTCAGCTGGACCTACTTGCAAAGTGAGATAGATTTCTCCAATGACGCTTCTCTGCGCGCCGTCAAAAGCTCTCACCTTCACACGACTTTCCCTTATCTCTCCCATATTCATACCTAAATCTCTCAATGTGGTGAAAGGACAGATGTTGCATCCAGAACCGCCGTCGATCAAAACTCTAGTTACGATCTTATCACAGCACTTGACCGCGATGTGAAGTGCTTTGTTGTGGCCAACACCTTCTGCTGGTAATTTATCATCATGGAAAGAGATTTTGTTCACTTCCACCATTTTTCCAATTGTTGCAGCCAATGTGTCACTTGTAGTTTCTTTTGGTACGCTAACTCCGCTCAGAACTTGTACCAAAGCGTTCCTATGGGCTTCAGAACTCATTAGCAAGGACATAATGGAAATGTGGGCTGGTGTCTTCATTAGTTGTTCCTCGATTGAGTAATCTTTAGACTGCATCTTCTTCCAAAATTCTGTGGCTTCTGCATCAGTAACATTCTTCTTTGGATTTTGTTCTTTCCCGGGAACCCCTCGATTCAGATCCTCCGGGATATAACACCTTCCCGACCTGGTCATTCCGTGAGCCACAGCAGCGTCTATCATTTTGCCTTTGGCTCCCATCCAATAGTCCCACGGGACTGCTTTAGTGTCATAGTCGGGTTTTCCAGTAGCTATAGTGGTTACCACAACCCTCGGCAGGTAGGTTTGAATAGTCAACGGTTCTCTCAACTGCACTGTGATAAAAGGTTGCGCTGGAGATGTGGCGGCAACTTCTTCTGTGCCCCAGATAGGTACGATATTCCCTTCCAGGTCATACTCTTCTTCTAGGGTAATCATGTTGACTCCTTGATTCTCATGATCTGGTAGAGGATTGTTGTTCACATTTGGAGGAGTATCGGTGCATTTGATTACTCCCTTCCTGATAAGAGACTCGATCTGGTTCTTCAACCCAAAACACTCCTCCGTGTCATGTCCTTGGATTCCCGAGTGGTATGCACATCGCTTATTTCCATTGAAGCCTCGTGGTATCGGATCAGGGATTCTTCCCTCAATCGGCTGCAACAAACCTGCTACCCTTCAACCTTTCAAACAATTGAGCCAAAGGCTCGGCAATAGGAGTGTAGGTGCGGGTATTTCTGGCTTCAAGATTAGGACGTGGTCTTGGTGCATATGTTGGTCTATTTTGGTGAACCGGAGCTTGGACAGGGGCATACGGCTTTGGTGGATTTTGGTATGCTGGCGCTCGAGGTGGGTTATACTGTGGCTGGGCACTATATACTGGAACATGTGCGAGAATTTGGGAGTTGTTAGGGTATCGGTGGGATGGTCCTCCGTGCTGGTAGTAAGGTGTGACGGCTGAGACGTCTTCCTTCTTCTTCTTGATACTACCAATGGAACCCGACTGTATGGCCTTGCTTGCGGCTTGCAGTGCGACCATAGACTGAATTTTTCCAGACTTGATACCTTCCTCAATAAAGTCTCCCATCTTGACCAAGTCAGCGAACTTCTGGCCCATCATTGACATCATCTTGTCGAAGTAGACGCCTTCCTGAGCTCGGATAAAGTACTTAGAGAGTTCATTTTCGTCAAGTGGGGGCTGGATCCGAGCAGCCTCAGTCCTCCATCTCCATGAATATTCTTGAAATGATTCAGATGGCTTCTTTTGTATGTTAGCAAGTGAGAATCTGTCCGGAGTGATTTCGGTATTAAACCTGAAGCGACTCATGAAATCTTCGGCCATTTCTTGCCAATCACGCCATTTGCGGGGGTCTTGGCGAGTGTACCAAGTCAGAGCTTCTCCCGACAGACTTCGAATGAACAGTTTCATCCTCAATTTCTCGTTCCTTCCTACGCCGACCAGCTTGTCGCAATAGGCTCTTAGGTGTGCGTGGGGATCGCCCTTCCCATCGAATACATCAAATTTTGGTGGTTTGTACCCGACCGGCATATCGATGTCTGGGTGGATGCATAGGTCATCATAGTCCAGACTTTCGGTTCCCCTGGTGACTTGCATGCTTTTAAAAGCCCTTTTCAAGCTTTCAAGTTGAGCCGCTATCGACCTATCTTCATTTGACCGGACATCCCTCTCCAATCCTACGTACTGATCGACCTCATATGGTACTTTGACAGCCGTGGATGTTGCGAAAGTAGGGGCTTCAGTAGCATATACCGGTGGAACAGGCATTTCACAAGTGACATGTGCCTCCGGTATGTGCTGCATTGTTGGGTGAATTGGAACAGTGAAGTTCTGCGTAGGCGAGGAAAGATTAGGTGCAGCCCTAGCAGCGGGCGGACGAGCAAGTAGATCTTGAGCATAAGTGGGAACAGGTGGTGGTTGCTTAGGCGCGTTTGTTAAGTCGGCGGGAGTGACCGGCCGCAACTCGGCACTTGGAAATTGGAATTGAGCGGGGAAGGTAGCAGCTGTAAGCTTAGTCAAATCCCGCACTTGGCGTAGTTCTTCTTTCAAGATCTCAATCTCTTGTGCCATGTTGGCCATTTGTTCGTCGTTTTGAGTATCCATCGGTTTTCGAGAACTTTCGGCGCCATCTACTGGTACCATCGAGGCGTTGTTAGATTCTTCGCTCATTCTTCCTTTAGATCGGAGGTTGTATTGTGATTCCGCCAGTTTGCAAATCGACACAAATCAACCTTCTTGGGGGTTTGATAATAAACATAAAGAAAAGAAAAGAAAGAAAAAGGAAACTATGTTAGTTTGGGAAATGTTGGAATATAAAACAAATATATACGCCAAGTTGGCGATATTCACACAAAATGTGTCCTAATATGGAGCCTCGTTTTGCCAGAGGTAGGCCTACGCTGCATACAATTGCCAGAGGTAGGCCTACGCTGCATACAATTTGATGATAAATGATCCATTTTGAACACATTTAGGATTTGAGATAAACATGACTTTTCATTAAGCAAAATGTGGCTTTGAAAGCTTACAATAGATAGGCTGATGGGAGCCTGAAATGAAAGACATGGGATGGCCACTAGGGCGTACAAAGGGATGGGCCACGAGGCACCTTTAGGGAATATGAAAGGGTACAATGGGAAAGGATAACCGAGGGCCACGTAGGACCGTCATCACTATCGTCTTGCGGTGCCGGATGATACTCTGGAGATCCAACGGAATGGTGATACCTAGGCTCTGAGTCTGTCTCTATCATCCCCCCATCGTTAGGATCATAAAAGTTGGAACCGGTCTCAGAAGCCACCTCGGGATCTTCTTCCTGATCCTCCTCCTCAGGGTCTTCTTCCGGATCCTCTTCCAAATCTTCCCCCATTTCTTCCTCTGGATCTTCTTCTAGATCCTCGGGGTCTTCTTCTGGCTCCTCCTCCGGATCTTCTTCTGGATCCTCGGGCTCTTCCTCTATCTTTGTTATCAAGTAGTTGACGGAGCCTGGGACAATCTGGTTGTACATTGGCGTTGTGATCTCCATTCGGGGAAGCACCTCTTCCCTAACCCATCTGACCCACTGGACATCTGCCAACTCCCTGAATCCTTCTGCACTCGGTTGAGCCAAGTGGCTCACGGTCGTTCGCCAAGCGTAGTATTCCGGCGTACACCATTTGTCTCCTCCCATGTACAATGTGATCATATAATCCCATTCAGTCTTCAAGTTCATCATTTGTACCGTTGGTATCACAGCACCGTAACTGTCCTCATATAACGCCATGTTTGACCACAAAGGTATGTCCTGGACCAAGCCGAACTGTCTTAAAACACGGAGAGGCGCATATGGCTGGATACCTCCCAGTCCTATCAACTCGATGAAATATAAGTATCGAGCTCTAATGAAGGCCAATCCTATCATCCAGGGATATCTCCACTGAATGAAATCTCCGGTAAGACTGGTCAGAAATGTGCGCCATTCTTCTTCTCCGGTGGGTGCATATGTCCAATATCTCATACGCTCCTTGTGAGTCTGAATCCTGTTACGGGCATCGATACAGTAGTCCATTTGTGGGTGGCGGCGGTAGAAGTGTTCTACAGCCCAAATTTGCAATAACCAATTGCAGCCTCCAAAGAAGTTGTGTCC